>SKCR01044835.1:0-47361 GCA_019454045.1 Zanthoxylum bungeanum | reverse complement strand
TCAAATACATAATTACATTCAACCTTATTAATTAGAGATTTTCCGCTAAGTGACATACACCCTAAATCTAACCAATTTAGATCCTAATAAGCATGCATAAAGTCAAGAAAACATGATTAAACATTAATTCAATAAAGGCTAATCATATTAGGTGGCCTAGAATCAGACTTGCTCTGATACCATTTTGTAGGGGTTTTAGGGGGGTGAATCCGGTAACGCAGCGGAAGCGGGAAAATCCGATTTTCAGATTTCAAAACTTTTTCTCGGATTAATTAATAAACATATTTATTTAATATTCCAATAATCAAATTATGAAAATAAATTCAATAAATCATATTTAAGTGAATTTACCGAAATACCCTTACTTGGTATTTTGTCCATTTTAGTCCGAAATTGATCTAATCAATTTTGAATGATTCTAAATCATTTCTAAGATGAACTTATGATGCTCAAAACATCAAAACACCAAAACAACCAAAATCCCCAAAATTCTTTCCAAACCGAGCCGAGGAGAGCACCATTTGGGCTCCAATTTGTGCATTTTGTACTTTCATGCTTCAAGACACATCCAAATGTATCCAATGAACATGAAACTTTATATGCATCATATACACACCAATATACAACATATATGAAAAGCCCCAAATTTGGAATTAGTTAAGAACCCTATTTTTCAATTTCCACAAATTGGACAAATTAGACCAAATACATTAAATCAATTACTTCAATCATCATTCTTCCATCCAATCCAAGTCTCAACACAATGAACAACTCAAGATCAAATCTAGGTCATTTAAGAGTGGGTCAATAACTCTAGATTAGCAACATGGTTTCCAAAACCTTAAAAGAAAGTTTACAACTACAATAGTCAAACCTTCCTTCACCATACATGCTCAACACTTCAATCAAACTTACATCAACAAAAACACAAAGAATAAAGAAAGAAATAATCTAAGAACATCACATGTGAAGCCTAGAACCTAAGGAACATTTTCCTTCTAATAGCAAGTTTGAAAAACTTACTAAAATTCCAAGCTTTCTTTGATTATCTTTCTTTTCTCAAGCTTTCCTTAGTTTCTTCAATGGAGTTTTCTTTTGTAAAGTGTATTAGGTTTTTTAACCAAATGAAAAGCAAATGAAAACAATATATACTTGTGCATTTAAGCCTTGGCCGAAATTTGTAACAAGTATATACCAAATTTTTCATTTCAAATTCATTTCAAATGCATTTGTTATCTTAATACAATATCTAAAAACTTTATAGATATTTTATTAAGTCAACAATTGCAACTAACATCATTTACTTTAAATATCCTAATGTAAGATATTTATATTTTAATTAATTTAATCATTTAACAATTAAATAATTAATTAATTAATCAAATACAAATATATTAAATATATGTATAATATTACATTAAATATTAAAAACATATTCATTTAGGATATAAGTCAAATAACTCATTTTGACTATTAATTAATTGTATTTAAATTAATCAAGTATTAAATGTAAATACACAATAATTAAGTAAATGACTATCTAGTCTCTTTAGCACGTATCTTGCGTTTAACCATTAAGCGACTTTATAAATAATCAATATTATTTATTAATGTTGCTCTAGTGCTCTACGAGTATGTTTCATTATTGAGACTCTCTAGGTTCAGGTATATCCGTCACGAAATCAAATTTCGGGTCCATAATCTATCTACCCGTAGATTATGACGATCACGGATAATCTCGCTGAACCACACAGGTCGAGGTCATGGCAAATGTATAATTCCTCCATCACAGGTATCCAGATAAATCCCAGAGATATAGATGTAAACGTCAAATCTCTATCGGGATTATCCAGTCGACTATTCTATTAGCAATCTCTAAAAGAATGTTTAGAACTAGCTTCTAAACTTACCACGGGCCCATGGTTTTATCTGATTGCTAATCATATGGACTACCTATGCTCTGATACACAGAACTGACGGATCCTATCTTGATACACATAGGACACCCTGAGGATCTATCTACACCCAACGAACAGGCGGAGGTCTGATCTAAATAGATCGGTGACGTGACTGCCGTCTAAGTGTAGAAGATGTCTCATGTGCCCACAATGTCATCTCAAGTCTAAGAATCACAAGTGCTACTCCACCCAAGAAGATTCTTATTGACGCTGGTGTGTACCATCCATTAAGAATCTTCGGTGAGTCGTTCAGTGTTTATCCGCTATAAAAACACCTACACGTCTATACTAGTCTCCAAGACTAATGGTTCATTGAGAAACCATTGGAATCATATATTCCAGTATACGACATGTACCGGTCTCAACGGGTTTACTATACTGACCAAGTAGTGTAAACCTTGACCAGGAACTGTCTGAGAATGACAACGTCATGATACTTCTCAATGTCTGTTGCGACGCTTTTGCAACTGTATCATGACTAATCATTCTAGGGTCATTACGTCTTTACCATATAGAAAGATAGATTATATTATAGAAACTGCATATATTATTCATAATAATAATGTTTTACAGAAGTATTTAACAGAAATACAACCAGGAATTGGCGCTATGAGCACCAACCCCAACACATATGGTCAAAGGTATGATGTTGATAGTGTCATGAATCGTGCTCTAACCCAAGTAAATCTCACAGATTCTTCTGCTGTGCCACAGTCTCAAGCACTGATCACACATATCAACCTGGAACTAGAATACTACTCTTATAAGACAAATATTATCCGAGAGAGTGGCGATTCTCTGTTGTATCCTAACAAATTCATGTGTTTCAACAAATGACCCATCATACCCTTATGACCGGATCTTTTGAACCGGAGAAGGAGAATGTCAACGTTATTTGATCCACACATAAGATTGTAAAGACCTCAAGTCTAAGGACTAGTCATATAATCGATACATGAAAGTTCTCACAGACACATGGGATAAACACTCCATATGAAAACTTTTGGCGGTCAGTTCGATGGACACGAGCAAACTAATGCATCCATGTGATACACCAAGCGGACGGATCTCTGCTAGTAGCCTATGAGATCAGCTACCCCACTTAAGGGCGGATCATATCATCATGCTAGTCTCTCCGCTTTGTGAACGCCCAGATTATTCACAAAACTATGACTAGGAACATTTAAGAGTAATGATTCTCATAAGGTGTGGAATCCATCGTCTTATTACTCCAAGGGCTTTATTAAAGTGTTGATGATTCATATAAGTTATGTAAGACACGTATAATAAAGATTTCCATTTTATTAATTAATGAAACTATTATAATACATGTACATATAGCCCATCCACAAGTTGGGTATAGGGCATATCCCTAACAATCTCCCACTTGCACTATAGCCAACTAGTATGAATCTGGACACCATACTCTCGGGTGTGCCTGTAGGACACAGAAATCGGCGACGATGTTCCAGGCTCACGGCCTAGTTGGGAGTACGGTGTAGCCCACAGGGGAACTAAACTTGAGAAGTAACATGGAGTCGCCACCCAGTGTGAACTAGGAAAATGATTTAAGGCCGCACTCACCCCTCGCAAGGGAATACCTCAAACCGTTGGGTTCGGAATGGTCCCTTACTTATGCCACTTAAAATGAAAGGATTTATGTTATAATATAACCGAGTCTACGCAAGAACAACCTACATCTAAGTTTCATACTACATATATCTAAGTTTGCATGCATAAAAGTAAGTCGAAATAACGGTAAACACACAATTTCATGAACATACTAAATAAATAAATACGGAAAGGTAAATAAACAATGACGGTAAAAGCATAAACATTAAAACGAGCTAACTAAGTATATGATGGGGAAAGAAATAACTAAGGAAACAAACATGCAAAACATGACGAAGGAATCTGTCCAGTGCGTGCGCGTTCGTGTAACGTTCGTAAACACATTCAAACGGTAAACAGAATGCACGTGTTCGAGTAGCGTTTGATAACACGTTCGAACAGTAAACAGAATGCACGAGTTCAAGTAGTGTTTGATAACACGTTCGAACGGGACAAGGCAGAACGCATAAGTTTATATAGCGTTTGATAACGCGTTCAAACAGAATCATAAAAACGACACCTCTAATCACATAAACACCTAAATCATGCATAAAAAAAGAACATACTAAAAGACTTAATCATGCATAAAGGAAATAACATACTAAACGATTAAATCAAGAATAAACATAAGATTGGATGAAACGAAATATGTGTGTCTCTCAAGTGGTACGTGGAGTTTATTTCCCAAGTGCGGACCGCATTACCGTCCATTCAGATTCGGCTATGGAATTTACGTCTGCGTTTCCATCCGATATACCACAAGAGATAACACATATTTCATTCACCCCATGGCCACAACTTTCACGAATCCACCATACACATGCGAAGAAATAATAACAAAAGAACGAGAATAAATAAAAGGGTGCCCTTAGGTCTAACCTCTTAAGTCGTCTCTTGGATGTGCGTTATGCGACCGTCGGAATGGTTTTATTCCACAACTCCTCTGGTTCACTGGTTCGTTATTTTCCTCGTTGCCTCGCTGTTTCGGGCTGGCTGTTTCCTCAATTTTGGGCTGCTATTTCTGCTATTTTTGATGCTATTTTTGGACTATTTAAAGGTGTAATTTAGAGGTGATTTGGGCTGATGTTTGCGGTAATTGAAGATGATTTTCAGGTGTGTTTTACGATAATTGAAAGGGTTTCAGGGCTATAATTTTCTATGATGCAGAGGCAGTTTATGGGTTGATGTTTTGCGGTAATGGAAGGCTATTTTAGGTAGCAGATGTGCGGCTGTGTGGGGGATTTTCTGGGCTGCAGTTCACGACAATGAGAGACTATTTTTCTATGCTTTGGGCGTGAATGAGCTAGGGTGTGAAGGGTTGGTTTAGGCTTATTTTTTAGACAAGGGTTGGGGTTATCCTTATGCAATTAGGGAAAGAATATTGTGTAATGGTGGGAAATATTTTAATTAGTGTGCTATAAGGAAAAATCTATCTAATTAGGGATGTGATTTGGTTTGATTTGATTTGATCTCTTTTAATTAGGAATATGATTTAATTTGATTTGATTTGATCTCTTTATTTGGGAATGTGATTTGTCTTGATTTTAGCATGTGTTTAATGTGTGATTTTTTATTTGAATGTTTTGGGTGTGGGTTTTTTGTTTTGGTGGGCTTGGTGTGTGGTTGGGTGATGTATGGGCTTGGTGTGTGACTTGCGGGGTTTTTGGCTAAGGATAAGTTTAAAATAGAGGCTTAACGAGCAAACTCGAAGCTAAGCAAATGAATTAAATCCAATAAGATGTCAATTTTTGACTCTTCCCATCCGACGTCCGTTTCCCGCGACTTCCACAACTTAAAGAGGTAGTGTCTCCATGTGAAACTCATCATCGGGACTTATATGTAAAATACAGTGCCTACAGTCACCCCCACTTTGATGGGACTTGTGCAGTGTGTAACAATGACAATCCTATCAAAGTTATGGAATGCATTTTTACTTACCTGGCTCGCCAGCTGTCACTTGACTTGCATGTTGCTTCGAACTGAGTTGATATTGTTGTGCCATACCCGGCATGCTAAACCTCGTACCTGAGGTGTCGTGGTTGCGTCTCCATACCCGGAGTGCCATAACCGGCGTGCTAAACCCCATACCCAAGGCGTCGCGATTACGTCTCCATACTCGGAGTGCCATACCCGGCGTGCTAAACCCCATACCTGAGGCGTCGCGGTTGTGTCTCCATACACGGAGTGCCATACCCGACATGATAAACCTCATACCTGAGGTTTCATGGTTGTGTCTCCATACATGGCGTGCTAAACCCCATACCCGAGGCGTCGCGGTTGTGTCTCCATACCCAAAGTGCCATACCCGGCATGCTAAACCTCATACCCGAGGTGTCGCGGTTGTGTCTCCATACCCGGAGTGCCATACCCGGCATGCTAAACCCCATACCCGAGGTGTCACGGTTGTGTCTCTATACCCAGAGTGCCATACCCGGCATGCTAAACCCCATACCCGAGGTGTCGCGGTTGTGGTCTCTATACCTGTAGTGCCATACCCAGCGTGCTAAACCCCATACCCGAGGTGTCGCGGTTATGTCTCCATACCCGGAGGGGCCATACCGGTGTTCTGATGATGTGTGGGCCTCAACCCTAAGACTCATCCCCAAAATTGATATTGATGTGGGCCTCACCCCCAAACTGATATTGATGTGGGCCTCACCCCCAAATTGATACTGATGTGGGCCTCGACCCCGAAACTGATACTGATGTGGTCCTCGCCCCTAAAATGATACTGATGTGGGCCTCAACCCTCAAACTGATACTGATGTGGGCCTCGCCCCTAAACTGATGCTGATGTGGGCCTCGCCCCCAAACTGATACTGATGTGGGCCTCGCCGTGATACTGATGTTGCATATCACATGATGTATTGCCTCTCATGAGATAATCCTGATAGCTAAACATATTTTCATCCTCAACGGATGCTTCGTGTCAAAACCAGAGAACCTTCAAAGTACTTAATACACTCAAATCCACTCGTCTGAATGAGTGATCTGAACTAGACTCCTAGTGTGTGTGTGTGCGCCAAGGTTCTTTCACAGCTTAATCCTTAAGTAAACCAACTCGATGACTTTGTCTCAGAGAATTGGATCAGTGGGTCCTAAACCAACCGAGATGTCTTGATCATACTCTGTGATTACTTCCTCGTACTCAACATGGTATGATTTTTTCTTTTTTCTTTTGTCTATTTCTTTTCTTTCTTTTCATTTTGAACTTTCTTTTTCTTTTTTTTTTCTTTTTTTTTTCTTTCTTTCTCCTTTTTTCGACACACCTACCCTTTAAGGTATCATTTCTCCTCATGGTGGTCCTAATACTCGCCCATGGGTAGCTTCACGTTTATCGGTTATAGGTGGTCTATTTTTTTCCTTTTTCTTTTCAGAGACTTTTTCTTTGTTTCCAACCATATCATATATCATAGCATAAGTAAACCAGGATGGACATCTAGGCAAACGGTCATTCACTGATCTGCCATCTCTTCAACTAGTCATCTCGCCG
This sequence comes from Zanthoxylum bungeanum, assembly GCA_019454045.1. NCBI lineage: Eukaryota > Viridiplantae > Streptophyta > Magnoliopsida > Sapindales > Rutaceae > Zanthoxylum > Zanthoxylum bungeanum. The sequence continues at coordinate 40,299 of SKCR01044835.1, read as the reverse complement.
ACCACTCAGGCTTCTACCGCTAAAATCCCATAATCAAGTGCTCGCGAGTCTAGCCGAGATCAACACTCAGAATACCGGATGAGAGCACATCTCGCACGTATCGTTTCCAAGATTTCACCCTACAGCAAACAATGTCATCACCAGACATATGCCTAACCATCAAGGACTTCTCTTTTTTTTTCACACTCCATTGCAATTCTTCCTTTCAACCGCTGATAATATGGGCGTTGCCCCTGGGATTCCTTTCCCGAAACTGATACCGATGTGGGCCTCCACCATGGGATTCCTTCCCGAAACTAATACTGATGTGGGCCTCAACCTTGGGATTCTTTCCCGAAACTGATATTGATTCATTCTTGAAACTGATGTGGGCCTCAACCCCATAATTCATTCCTGAAACTGATACTAATGTGTTGCTGCTTCTGGTTGGCTTGCCTTTGTCGCTTTCTCTTTATTCTTTGAAAATTGTGAATACAAAACAAAAACAAAACACAAAAAGGAATGCAAATACGTTACGTGTATGCATGCATGCATGAATGAATTTACTATTTCATTAGGTTAGGTCTTCCGTCAGCTTTCTCGGTGACCGTTCGGTATTCTCTTCCTTAGGCAAAATACTGCTTCAATCTATCCACGTTGATCGGCTCGGTGAACTCATTCCCTTCCAAATCTGACAGTCTCACTGCCCTATTTCCCATTACTTTCTGGACTATGTAGGGTCCTTCCCATTGGGTCTGAAATTTCCCCTCGGGTCTATCATTGACGGCTTTGACTGCTTAAGCACCAGATCACCCTTTCCGATCTTGGTAGGACGCACCTTCTTGTTGAACGCTTGAGCCAACCTCTTCTGGTATATCTGCATGTGATGTAAGGATTTCATCATCTTCTCATCAAGTAATGCCACTGTTCAAATCTCTGTGAGGCCCATTCTTGTTCAGGCAACTCTGCTTTTGCTAATACCCACATGGAGTGTATCTCAACTTCCATCGGCAGTACTGCTTCCATTCCATAGACCAAAGAGTAAGGCGTGGCTCCCGTTGCTGTTCTCACAGATGTTTTGTACCCCTATAAGGCGTACGACAGCTTATTAGTCCAATCTCTATAGTTTTCTGTCAACTTGGCTAGTATCCTCTTTATTGTCTTATTGGCTGCCTCGACTGCCCCATTTGCCTGTGGTCTATAAGGTGATGACTTGTGATGTCCTATCCCATACTTCTGTAGCATTACCTTTGTTTCTCCTTGAAATTGAACTCCATTGTCTGTTATTACATGATGCGGCATTCCATTTCGACAAATGATGTTCCGAGCTATAAACTTTGCCATCTGCTTTACTGTGACGTTGCGAAATGACTCGGATTAAATCCATTTTGAAAAGTAGTCTACCGCCACTACTATAAAGCGATGTCCATTCGATGCGTGCGGTCGAATTTCTCCAATCATATCATTCCCCATGCTGAGAAAGGCCACGGCTCTGATAGCCCATGCAACTCTGTGTGCGGCAAATGGTTCAAGTTACCATGCGCTTGACAATCGTGACAATGCTTTACCAGCTTCGCGCAGTCAGCTTCCATGGTCGACCAGTAGAAGCCTTGTCTTACAATCTTGCGAGATAAGTTCAATCCATTCATGTGCGGTCCACATACTCTGGCATGTACTTCTTCCATTACCTTCTGAGATTCTTCTTTTCTTAAGCACTTCAACTGAATTCCATTCGCTTGCCTCTTATATAATTCTCCCTTCAAACTCACATATTGAGAAGCCAACTTCTGAATGGCTATCCTGTATTTTCTATTTGCTTCTTCTGGGATTTCCCACGTTTCTAGGTATTGCTGAATATCATAGTACCAGGGCTTCCCATCGTCAACCTCTACTTCTAATATCCTTTCTATCTCGTAGACAGGTCTGTCTGCTGTTGTCAACACTAGAGGTCTCATTACTAATTTCTCTGGATTTCCCCAAGTTGCGACTAGGGTAGCCAATGCGTCTGCCATTGGTTCTCTTCTCGTGGCAAGTGCTGGAATTTGCAATCGGGAAGGGCCTGTGCCAGAATCCTGAGGTGGAACAAGTAAGGTTTCAACCGTTCTTCCTTCAATTCCCATTCTCATTGCATCTGTCGGACTACCAACATCGAATCTCCGTACACTTCCACGTTCTTAGCTTTCAATGTTATCAATACTGTCAGTCCAAAGGCGTATGCTTCATACCTAGCCATGTTATTGGTTACTCCAAACATCAATCTTTTGGCCATCGGCAAGGTTTCTCCCTCAGGAGTTACTATCACAATCCCTATTCCGGCTCCTTTGCAATTTACTACTCCGTCAAAGTACATCTTCCATCCTTGGACTGTTATTGCCTGGATCTCCTCGTCAGGGAATTCAAACTTGTATTGGTCTCCTTCTATCGGTTGTAATGCCAGGAACTCTGCTACGGCTCGCCCTTTGATTACTTTAGAAGTGAGGTACTCAATATCGAACTCTGTCAGCAACACTAACCATCTGCCTAACTTCCCAACTAGCGAAGGCACTGAATGCAGATACTTCAAAGGATTCTCATTTGCTACCACTTGGATCTTGTAAGACTGGAAGTAATGACGTAATTTTTTGGATGCCCATACTACTGCCAAACAGATCTTCTCTACTTCTTGATAGCGGGCTTCATACGGAAGCATCTTCTTACTGAGGTAGTAGACTGCATGCTCTACCCCCGTATCATCTACTTGTACCATCATCGCCCCCAGCGCTTCGGATTCAATGGCCAAATATAGTACCAAGGGTTTGCCCAGTCTTGGAGGTTTCAAGACATGAGGTTTCACCAAATATTCCCTGATCTTTTCGAAAGCTTCTTGGCATTGCTCATGTTCTTGATATATCCTTTATTCGCGGGGTGGTAGACTGGTCACCCCCAGACTTGTCTTTCTTTTCTTACCATAAAGTTTTCTGTTTCTCAATTTCCTTTTCCGCGATATCCATGTTTGCTAAACCCTTCTTGACAAACTTTTTATTTTTAATCTCTAACCCAACAGATATCTATGATGGCTTTTAAGACACAGGGGTTAACATGATGCATGAGATGCATGAGATGCGTGCGATATATGAGGTATAATATGCATGTGGTTATCAAAACAGATATAAGACTCACGCTTCTGACATATTTGGATTATGTTTGGATTTCCTAAGCCCATCAAAGTTTTCATACAAGTTGGCCCCTTATCATTTCAAAGCATTCAATCATATATTGCGAGGGGTAAACTTATCCCAATTGAAAAAGGCCCAACAGGTTTACACTTTTGCAATGACGTGGCTAAACAACTTCAAATGATATGAGGCCCAAACATAAAGTGCCCATCGGTATTTTAGAAATTTTTGGCCCAACTGTCATAAGACACGAACTCGTCCCAGTTTAAATGGCCCAACAAGCTCATACCTCATGACAAAAAGTCCAAATGAATCCAAAAGGTGATGGTCCCGAACACAAGCATAAAGGAATGTTTCCTATTGGTCCTACAACTACGGTTCACATGTGGGTTTATAGGGGTATAGACAAAGGCTCCCGCTGGCGAAGGATTGCCCACAACTAGGACTTTCCACTCAAGGGTTCGAGCGACCAAGTGAGCTCACCTTTTTTATACCTTAAGGTACGTGCCAACGAGTTATGGTGTGTGACTGACTGTCAAATGGATTTCCTATTGTAGATTCCTTTGAGGGAGGGTGGAGCGAACTCTCTTAAATACCCAAGCCTCTTAGGCTCTTATTGCCTTGGTGACAGGAATAAACAACAAGTCCTCCAAATTAGTCCATCACAATAAGCTTCGAGTGAATGATTATCTAGGTGCCTTCACAGCTTTTCCTTATAGAAAGGTAGTGAATGAAGGAAGACATCAAACCATTACTTAGCTCTAACGATGCCTTTGATTAAACCCCTTCAACCCACGGTAGACACGGTCAACTAAAGCATAAATCGCAAACATTACAAGACATTATTTCGGGGCCGATTCTCTATCCCCAGTGGAGTCGCCAGACTATAGGACACATAAATCGGAGACACTGTTCCAGGATCGCGGCATAGTTGGGAGTACGGAGTAGCCCACGGGGGAACTAAACCGGAGAAGTAACATGGAGTCGCCAACCAGTGTGAACTAGGAAAATGATTTAAGGTCGCACTTACCCCTCGCAAGGGAAGACCTCAAACCGTTGGGTTCGGAATGGTCCTTTAATTATAACACTTGTAATGAAAGGATTTATGTTATAATATAACCGAGTCTACGCAAGAACAACATAGATCTAAGTTTGCATACTACCTATATCTAAGTTTGCATGCATAAAAGTAAGTCGAAATAACGGTAAGCACACAATTTCATGAACATACTAAATAAATAAATGCGGAAAGGTAAATAAACAATGACGGTAAAAGCATAAACATTAAAACGAGCTAACTAAGCATATGATGGGGAAAGAAACAACTAAGGAAACAAACATGCAAAACATGACAAAAGAATTTGTCCAGTGCGTGCATGTTCATGTAGCATTCGTAAACGCGTTCGAACGGTAAACAGAATGCACGTGTTCGAGTCACGTTTGATAACGCGTTCGAATGGTAAACAGAATGCACGCATTCGAGTAGTGTTTGATAACGTGTTCAAACGGGATGAGGCAGAATGCATACGTTCATATATCGTTTGATAACGCGTTCGAACAGAATCACAAAAATGACACCTCTAATCACATAAACACCTAAATCATGCATAAAAAAAGAACATATTAAATAACTAAATCATGCATAAAGGAAAATAACATACTAAATGATTAAATCAAGAATAAACATAAGATTGGATGAAATGAAATATGTGTGTCTCTCAAGTGGTACGTGGAGTTGTTTCCCAAGTGCAGATCACATTACCGTCCATTCGGATTCGGCTACGGAATTTACGTCTGGGTTTCCATCCGATATACCATAAGAGATAACATATATTTCATTCACCCCATGGCCATAACTTTCACGAATCCACAATACACATGGGAAGAAATAATAACAAAAGAACGGGAATAAATAAAAAGGTACCCTCAGGTCTAACCTCTTAAGTCGTCTCTTGGAAGTGCGTTATGCGACCATCGGAAGTGTTAATGCTCCACAACTCATCTGGTTCACTGGTTCGTTGTTTTCTTTCGTTGCCTTGCTATTTCGGGCTACTGTTTCCTCTTTTTTAGGCTGCAATTTCTAATATTTTTGCTGCTATTTTGGACTATTTAAAGATGTAATTTATAGGTGATTTGGACTGATGTTTGCGGTAATTGAAGGCTAATTTTAAGGGTGTGTTTTGTGATAATTTAAAAGGTTTTAGGGCTGTGATTTTCGGTGATGCAGAGCCTGTTTCTTGGTTGCTATTTTGCGGTAATAGAGGGCTATTTTAGGTTTGCAGGTGTGCGACTGTTTGAGGGATTTTATGGGCTGCAGTTCACGGCAATGAGGGGCTATTTTTCTATGCTTTGGGCGTGAATGAGCTAGGGTGTGAAGGGTTGGTTTAGGCTTCTTTTTATAGACAAGGGTTGGGGTTATCCTTATGCAATTAGGGAAAGAATATTGTGTAATTATGTGGAATATTTTAATTAGTGTGCTATAAGGAAAAATCTATCTAATTAGGGATGTGATTTGGTTTGATTTGATTTGATCTCTTTTAATTAGGAATATGATTAAATTTGATTTGATTTGATCTCTTTAATTTGGGAATGTGATTTGTCTTGATTTTAGCATGTGTTTAATGTGTGATTTTTTTATTTTGGAATATTTTGGGTGTGGGTTTGGTTTGTTTTGGTGGGCTTGGTGTGTGGTTGGGTGATGTATGGGCTTGGTGTGTGACTTGTGGGGGTTTTTGGTTAAGGATAAGTTTAAAACAGAGGCTTAACGAGTAAACCCGAAGCTAAGAAAATGAATTAAATCCAACAATATGTCAATTTCTGACTCTTCCCTTCCGACGTCCATTTCCCGCGACTTCCACAACTTAAAGAGGTAGTGTCTCCATGTGAGACTTATCATCGGGACTTATATGCAAAAATGCAGTGCATACAGTGCCTATCATGTTTTTGTTGAGTCAGCTCTTTAGTCAGAGAATCTGCAAAATTATCTTCTGTGGGTATTTTCTCTATAATAATTTCTTTTCTCTCAACAATCTCCCTGATGAGATGAAATCGCCTGAGTACATGCTTGGATTTCTTGTGGGACCTTGGTTCCTTTGATTGAGCAATGGCACCCGTGTTGTCACAGTACATCGTGATGCCATTCTTTATCACGGGAAGCACTTCCAGCTCTGTGATGAACTTCTTTATCCAGACTGCTTCTTTAACAGCCTCAGATGCTGTAATATACTCGGCTTCAATGGTGGAGTCCGTTGTAGTTGACTGCTTTGAGCTTTTCCAACTGACAGCACCGCCATTCAAAGTAAACAGATATCCTTTTGCGATCTGCTATCATCCCTATCGATCTGAAAGCTCGCATCACAATAACCAATGACTTTCATCTTAGAACAATCTCCGTATGTCAAGAACACATCCTTAGTTCTTCTCAGATACTTGAGGATTGTTTTGACAGCTGCCCAGTGTTGCTCACCAAGATTTGCCCGATATCTGCTCGTTATGCTAAGAGCATAAGAGACATCAGCTCTTGTACATAGCATGGCGTACATGATCGATCTTATTGCTGAAGCATAAGGGATCATACTCATACGCTCTCTATCTGAAGGAGTATGTGGACATTGCTCCTTAGATAATTTGATTCCATGACAAGTAGGTAAATTACCAATTTTGGAATCTTCCATTTTGAACATTTTCAAAACTTTATCTATATACATAGATTGAGAAAGTCCTAACAACCTCTTAGATCTATTACGGTAGATCTTAATGCCGAGGATGTAGGCTGTTTCTCCCAAATCTTTCATGGAGAAATTCTGAGATAACCATTGCTCGGTGGCGTGCATCATGGGAATATCATTCCGATGATTAATATGCCATCGACATATAATACAAGAAATACAACAACACTCCACTACTTTCCCTGTAAACACAAGGCTCGTCTACATTTTTGATGTAGTCAAATTCTATGATTGTCTCATCAAATCGTATATTCCAACTTCTGGAGGCTTGCTTGAGTCCATAAATGGATCGTTTAAGCTTGCATACTTTATTATGATCATCCTTAGATGCAAACCCCTCAGGTTGTGTCATATAGACTTCCTCCACGAGGTTCCCATTAAGAAAAGATATTTTGACATCCATCTGCCAAATATCATAATCAAAGTGTGCAGCTAGTGCCAGTAAAATTCGAATGGACTTTATCATTACAACAGGCGAGAAGGTTTCGTCATAGTCAATTTCTTGGACATGTCTATAACCTTTCGCCACCAACCTAGCCTTATAGGTTTGGATGTTGCCTTCTGCATCAGTTTTACGCTTGTAAATCCACTTGCAGCCTATGGGTTTTATCATTTCAGGTGCATCTACCAAGTCCCAAACTTGATTCTGATACATAGAGTCTATTTCGGATTTCATGGCCTCAAGCCACTTGACTGAATCAATGTCACGCATTGCTTCGTCATAACTGGTGGAATCATCATTAACAATGACCTGATCATGTTCCTCATCAATATGGAAACCATATCTTTCAGGCTCATGCCTTTCTCTACCAGACCTGCTGTGTTCATAACCTTGTGGTTGTTCCGTCGCTGCCCTTTTGAGGGGCATGGGGTTTAGTTCTATGTTAGTTTATTCTTCTCGTACCTCATCAAGGTCAAGTCTACTCCCACTATATTTCTTGAGAATGAATTCATTCTTTAAAAATTTAGCATTTCGTAAGATAAATGATCTTTGTTCATTTGGGACGTAGAACACGTATGCTCTTAAGTTCAAGGCATATCCTACAAACTTACATTTAACTGCCCTATCATCCAATTTGTTAGTTTGTGTGAGCATGACATATGCGTCACATCCCCAAACTCTTAGATAACTAAGACTATGACGTTTCCTAGACCATAATCCATATGGTGTTTGACTAACAGTCTTGGAAGGAACTTGGTTTAGTAGTAGTGTTGCAGTTTCTAAAGCAAGACCCCAAAATGAAAGATGTAGATCTGTGTCTGGTATCATTGATCGGACCATATCTAATAATGTCCGATTTCTCCTTTCAGAGACCTCATTATGCTGTGGAGTTCCCGGAGGAGTCCACTGGGAAACAATGCCATTTTCTCTCAAGTAATCTTGAAATTCGTTGCTTAAGTATTCACCACCTCGGTCAGACCTTAGTGACTTAATACTTTTATTAAGCTGGTTTTCTACTTCAGCCTTGAAGTCTTTGAATTTCTCAAAGGCTTCAGATTTGTACCGCATAAGGTACACATACCCATATCGCGAATGATCATCGATAAAGGTAATGAAGTATGAGAATCCACCTCTAGCGGTGACTGACATTGGTCCGCATACATCAGAATGTATGAGTTCTAATGTCTCCGATGCACGCTGTCTTTTACCTTTGAAGTTTAATTTGGTCATTTTACCAAGTAAACAAGACTCATAAGTTCCATAAGGTTTATATTTGAAGGGTTTGAAATACCCATCTGTATGTAGCTTAGTTAATCTTGTTTCATTGATATGACCTAAGAGAATGTGCCATAGAAGTGATTCATTGAGATTATTCGAGTTAACGTTGTATATATTAGAGGTTGAATATTCAAAATACAATCTCCATATTTTATTTCATTGAAATAAATAGAACATTTATTACAACTTATTAGGCATGAAAAGCCTTTATTACATAAAGAAGAAATTGAAATGATGTTCTTTACTAGAGAAGGTACAAAACACAATCTTCTAAGTCTAAAACTAAACCATTCGGCAAAACTAATGAACAAGTCCCTACGCACAATGCAGCCAGTTTTGCTCCATTACCCATGCGTAAGTCAAGCTCCCTATGACAGAGTCTCCTACTGTTTCTCAGGCCCTGCACATTGTTACACATATGATTCCCACAACCGGTGTCAAGCACCAAGTAGAAGGTTCAGAGTTTTGAGAATATAGTTCAATCATATACAACATACCTGAAGCATTGGGCTTCTTGGCCACTTGGGCTTCCCTAGCTTCCTTGACTTTCAAGGATCTGCAGTCTTTCTTCCAATGACCCTTCTTTCCACAAAAGAAACATTTCCCTTTTCCCTTTTTCTTCTCCACCTTACCATGGGCTTTAGGTGATCTGGAGCCTTGGCCTTGCCCTTATTTTTCTTTGGGTCTCGTGGCTTCAGGTCCGTACCCGTAAGCATGACGGAGGTTTTAAGCTTCGATTTCAAGTCCTTCTCTGCTTGCTTTATCAGATTGTGCAATTCTGCTAAAGTAGCTTCTTTATTAGACAGATGAAACTGCATAATAAAGTTAGAGAATTCTTTTGGTAAGGACTGAAGAATCAGATCGTGACCTATCTCATGATCCATGATGAACCCGAGGTTGGCCAATTTTTCAATGTGGCCAATCATCTTAAGCATATGTCCACTAACAGATCCTTCTTTATACCTTGTTTGGAATATGGCACATAACACTTGGAATCTCACGGTATGAACGGAAGTTGCATACAACTCCTTCAAGTGAAAGATGATGGTTTGAGCATCCATATCTTCGTGAGCTTTCTGAAGTTCATCCGACATAGAGCCAAGCATTATGAAAACTGCTTGCTCATCATCATCGACGTGTTTCTTTCAAGCATCAAATGTATCTTGGTCAGCATCTTCTGCAGGTTAATGGGGAAATGGTCTTTCAAGAACATAGAAAATTTTTTCTTGTCGTAAGACAATTTTAAGGTTTCTAAACCAGTCATTGTAGTTGTCCCTTTTGAGCTTATGCTCATCAATGATGGAACGAAGTGATACTCTATTTTCCATTTGAATGTTTGTGAAATATTTTAACCCACCTGTTAAGAGAAAACGTTAAAATTAGGAATATGTTTCATTAATGTTTCATAATAACATGGGCTTTTAATATTATGAAGTTGCTCCCACTCAATTGTTTTAAAATTTTAAGCAAATCGCATCAACCCTAATATGATGGATTTCTTGTGGACAAGGATCCCATTATCATCATTTCATAACTCCGACTAGGGCCGGTCATTATAAAATATGATAATTAGGTAGGTTCCCAACCAATTTATGATATAAATCACAATTCCTTGATCATTGGGTTGGGCAATCAAACATGCCATAGCTTATGCTAGTCCTTGTGGATACCCAATCTTTGCAACTAAGTTATAAGACCACGCCTAAGGGTCGCTGCGTCTTATGACTTAGGTAGGTTCCCAACCAATTTATGATATAAATCACAATCCCTTGATCATTGGGTTGGCAATCAACATGCCATAGCTTATGCTAGTCCTTGTGGATACCCAATCTTTGCAACTAAGTTATAAGACCACGCCTAAGGGTCGCTGCGTCTTATGACTCAGAAAATTCAATAGTACGATTTAGGGACAAATTGGTATTGGTCAGTCTAGTAAAGCCTAGTCCTACCAATACGGTTTAAGCCATTTGGGTCTATAATTTACAATGGGAGGAAAATTTTAGACATAAATTATTATTGAGGATTTTAGCAAGTTTAAGTGAATAAATGTTAAATGGATTCCTCCATTGAAAATTCCCCAGAGGGAGGGTGGAGCGAACTCTCTTAAATACCTTTACCTCTTAGGCTCTTATTGCCTTGGTGACAGGAATAAACAATAGATCCTCCAAATTTGTCCAACGCTTTAAATATGCTTTAAGGTAAGCTTTGAGTAAATGATTATCTGGATGTCTTCACAGCTTTTCCTTTTGGCTAAAAAAAGGTAGTGAGTGAAGGAAGACACCAAATCATTATCTAACTCTAGTAATACCTTTGGTTAAATTAACTTTAGTTTGGAAAGTTTTATTAACCCATTGGTCTCAACCCACTTGTATCTTTTATAATGTCTTTTATTATAAACAAGTGATTTATATTTATTAGCCTTAAAGGTAATAAATCTCTAAGTTCATCACCGAATAATTAATTAGCTAAGGGATAAGCAATACAATCTCTATTTCTTAGAAAGTCTCTAGATGCTTGCACCCTAAAATAATCATGCCAATTCTAATCATACATAGAATCATCAAGCATATGAGTTTTAATATGTTGGATTTATTTTAGGCATTAAATAACTTTGATTAATATTTAATTATGATATTGCATTTTATTTTATTCAAATAAATTTACTATTCACATTTTCTACAGACGTGTGAACTTTAAATGCAATTTCACAATTCAAATCTTAAACAAATCATATAAAACTTATGCCTAAAATTAAGTTCATGGTGTTAGATTTCCAACGAGCTTTTAAACACCCAATTCTGAGTTCAAACGAGTGAGAACTAATCAAAAAAAAAAACACGGCGCGCTGATACCACTGTTGGGAAGCGGCCGCGAGTGCGCATCGGAAAATTAAAATTATTATGTCGCTTTCCCTTTGCCCAAGACCTATTTTTTTGATTATTCTACAAGCCTAGGCATGTTACTATATATTCTAAGCATAAAACTCATAAAACATGCAAAGAACATAAACCTAAACATGATAATTATCATAAGAACTCTTAATAAAATAAAGAAAGAAAAAGACTTACTTGAACCGTAGACTCCTCAAGTTCTCCCTTCAATCTACAAGTTTTTCTCGAACTCTGCAAGCTCTTCCACGTTCCAAAGAGCTACCCAAGTGTGTGGCCTCCAAACATGCACACACCAAAGCCAAAACTCAACGGCAAGGCTACGCCTTGAGTGTACGGGTATTTTGCCCTTGGTGCTAGCCTAGGCAAATACCTCAAAACTTCTAACTCGAGGTTCCTCTAGTCAATTAGACTTAAGGATCCTCAAAATCAGTGGCCTAATCTTAAGCTTTAGAGTTGCTCACTTATATAAACCCAAGATACGAAAGGTTTGGTATAAAAATTTGTGAATAATTCTTTGGGTTTATATAGTGCTCCAAAGACAACAAAATTAATTAAGAATACGATGTGGGATAAAAGCTAATTTAATCTTAGCCATTGGATCTTAATTTAATGGTTTAATGAGATTATAAAACCCTAATAAGAGTTTGGGTCGAATTGGAATTCAAAACAAATAACAAAAAAAAAATTACTATTCATGTGAATAGTAATTTTTTTTTTTTTTTATTCTAATTCCCAAAGTGCCCCCATCGTCATTCACCAATCCTTAAGCCACTATGGAACCTCATAAATGATCTGTTCAATAATTAAACATATTGAACCATTTATGAACAATTCCTACAGCAATCATATATGTTGTTATATTCGTACTGTGCACTGTTAACCATTGATTTCGACTTTGTTGTGTGTGACCTTTTGGGTTCCTCTCAAGTTGGACATGAAATGAATCGTGATAATTTAATCGAACATAAATTATCCTCTAATCATATGGTCGTTCGATTTCAATGACCAATGTTGACATCTAGCAACATGCCAAGGCCCCCAAATGAGAATGAAATATATATATATATATATATATACCCATTATGTATGCGATTTACATATGATACGGTCCATCTCCTCACTGTATCCCCACATATTGACCTAGGGTATGGAAATTGTCTACCCATATGGTCAAAGGTATGATGTTGATAGTGTCATGAATCATGCTAACCCAAGAATCTCACATGATTCTTCCGCTGTGGCCACAGTCTCAAGCACTGATCACACATATCAACCCGGAAACTGGAATACTACTCTTATAAGAAAATATTATCCGAGAGAGTGACGATTCTCTGTTGTATCTTTACAAACTTCATGTGTTTCAACAAATGACCCAATCATACCCTTATGACCGGATCTTTTGAATTGTGGAAGGAGAATGTCAAAGTTATTTGATCCACACATAAGATTGTAAAGACCTCAAGTCTAAGGACTAGTCATATAATCGATACATGAAAGTTCTCACAGACACATGGGATAAACACTCCATATGAAAACTTTCGGCGGTCAGTTCGATAGACACGAGAAACTCATGCATCCATGTGATACACCAAGCGGACGGATCTCCGCTAGTAGCCTATGAGATCGGCTACCCCACTTAAGGGCAGATCATATCATCATGCTAGTCTCTCCGCTTTGTGAACGCCCAGATTATTCACAAAACTATGACTAGGAACATTTAAAAGTAATGATTCTCATAAGGCGTGGAAGTCATCGTCTTATTACTCCAAGGGCTTTATTACAGTGTTGATGATTCATATAAGTTATGTAAGACACGTATAATAAAGATTGTAATTTTATTAATTAATTGGGTATAGGGCATATCCCTAACAGTTTTCACATCCAACTAATGTACTTCGAGATTACGCAAGGCTGTAATCGCTAGTATCATTTTTATGAAGTTTATCGTCATAACGAGAGAATAAGTATCTAAGTAATCAAGACATTCTCTTTTTTTACTTGTCAATTGATCCATATGTCTTCATTTTCCTTTTGAAAATCCATTTAGACCCTAAAGGTGTACATCCTGGAGGAAGATCCACTAACTCACTGGTATGATTTTGTAAGATTAATTCAATTTCACTGTTAATGAAATCATTCCATAAAGCGTTGTTTGTTGACCTTATAGCTTCATTGAAGCTTTGAGGTTTATTTTCTAGTAAAAACATCAAAAAAATCTAGACCAAATGATTTTTCTATCCTTGTTCTTTTGCTATGCCTAGGTTCAATATCAACTTCTTGTTCAGATTCTTGAACTTTTTCTCATTCTCAGTCCTGACTATGTTCAATAATAGCCTCATGTGCTCATTTTTACACACCTAAATTAGATTTACTAGGAAAAATATGTTAGAAGAACAATGCATTCCTCGATTCCATTATCGTATTCTTGTGAATATCTGGTGTATTTAATTCATGAACAAGAAATTGATAAGCACTGTTTTTATGTGCATATCTGATGAAAATACAATCAACAGTTTTTGGTCATATCTTTATCTTATTTGGTAGAGGAATGACCACTTTAGCAAGAAACCCCCACACTCGTAGAAATTCATAGGAATTTACTTTACCTTTCTACATTTCATATGAGGTTTTTCTTGCTTCTTTTCATGGTATCTTATTTAAACATTAATTAGCTGAAAAAAAAACTTCACCCCACATATTCTGAGGTAATCCAGAATTTATTAACATTGCTTTTATCATTTCCTTCAATGTACGATTTTTCTGTTTATTAACACCATTGGATTTAGGTGAATAAGAAGTTGTGGTTTAATATATGATTCCATATTGTTCACAAAATGATTCAAAATGAACATTATACTCTCCACATTGATCACTTCTCAACTCTTTAATTCTTCTATTTAGTTGATTCTCAACTTCATTCATATATAGAAGAAATTTCTCTATACCTTCGTCCTTGCTTTTCAATAGATACACATAGTAATATTTTATGCAGTCATCTATAAAGGTAATAAAATATCTATTACCACCATTTAATTGTATGAATTATCACATACATCAGTGTGAATCAACTCAAGTGGTTCGGTGTTTCTTTTAATACTATGATAAGATATCCTTATTAGTTTTGCCTCAACACAAGTTTCACACTTATGTTTATTATTAATTTTAAAAGTGGGGATATGATTCTTGTTAATTAATTTATGCAATGAATTAAAATTAACATGTCCTAATCTACCATGCCATATATAAGAATACTCATTAATATAAGCAGAAAAAATAGCTTTATTAATATTCTTGGGTTTCACAACCATTATATTGGGCTTAAAAATCCCATCAGTTACATATCATTTTCCCACATACATCCCATTCTTAGTCCAACTACCTTATCAGACTTGAATACCATTCAAAATCCATGCATGTTTAGAAGTGATCCAAACACGAGATTCTTATGAATTTCAAATACATACAAAATATTGTTCAAAGTCAGATCTTTCCCAGAGGTTATTTTCAGAACCATATTGCCTTCATCCTATATCTTTGATGTTGTTGAATTTCACATATACAGTTTTTCTCCATTAACAATTGGCTCAAATGAAGAAAACATACTTTTATCCGAGCACACATGTCGAGTGGCACCTGTATCGATCCACCACCCTCTTGGGTTAGAACCCACTAGATTCACTTCAGAAACCACTGCACATAGATTAATATCAGAAACATCATGTGTTATGTTTTCCACCACATTAGCCTCTTGGTTCATTTTCTTCTTTGGCAATCTGTACTCCGAAGCTTTGTGACCCATTTTATCACAGTTGAAGCATTTTCCTTGAAACTTAGCTTTCTTGAAGATCCCTCTATTATGGCCCATCTTAGCCCATTTTTTGTTCTTACTATTTTTGTTCATTTGACTATTCCAATAACATTTTCTTTTGTTTCAGAATGAACCATATTCCTTTCTGAATATCGGTTCTCTTCTTTAATGCGTAGCTTATAAATCAACTGCTCCATGGTCATTTCTTTTGTCGTGTGCTTGAGATAACTCTTACTTTCTCCAACTAGGAGGCAGTTTCTCAATTATCACATCAACCTGGAATGTGTCACTCAATCCCATTCCCTCAGCAAGGATTACAGACAAAATAAATTGGAATTCTTGAACTTGACTCATTATAGTCTTAGAATCCACCTTTTTAAATCCAAGAAGCGGCCTACAATAAATTTTTTGGTGTTTGCATCATTAGTTTTATATTTCTGATCTAAAAATTCCAAAAGCTCGTTGGTTGTCTTTATTCCAATATACACACTGTATAAAGAATCACTCAACCCATTCAACACATAATTTCTGCAAAAAAATTCAGAATGTTTCTAACCATCAATTGTACTGATAACTTGGATATCTATTTCACCCTATTTGGGAACATGAACATCTTCCTTCAATAATCTAGCAAGATTCAGTATGGTCAAGTAAAATAACATCTTTTGCTACCAACTCTTGAAATTTTGACTACCAAATTTTTCAGGTTTTTCAGCAGCATGATTCACTTGTGCAGCTACAGAGGACCCAACATACTATCTAGTCATAGTGGTTGCAATATTTTGGCTAGTCAATGAGGCTACTACAACCATAGAGGACCCAATATGTTGCCCAGTCACAGCTAATGAACCATTCTATCCAACCAAATAGGTTGGCATGTTCTGCTTAGAGGCAGGATCAACAACTATGTTTGGACCAATTTCGATCTCTATAGTATCACACACTACAAAACTATTTTAAGATTGTTATGAATATATAACAATTTGTTCTTACAACCTATAGCTGAACAACAGAAAATTACAATGACAATAATATGAAATTCAAATACACAACAAGTAGAATATATCAAAACAACTAGTAACAATGGATAGCAATAGAAGAAGTTTTGAGTCGTGTGCAGTACAGTCTCCTTAAAATATGTTTTCCTCTTACCGATGGTACTTAGGATCTTACAGGCAACTATTTCCAAGGATGAAATGGAATCCTGGTATTTTCGGAGCACTTCCAAATCACACACACAATGAACGGATTTGCGTCTGAACTTGATCGAATTCAAATGAAATTTGCTATTGGAGTTCTCGGTTTGGTGCTGAAAATTTCATGGGTGTAGTGGTATTGTGTTGTGTATCCGATTTTGTGTCTTTGTGGATTTATAAAAGGATTTAAGAAATAAACCCTTCAAATTGCATAACCATTAGGATTTAAATTCACTATTGATTTCTCTATTGAATATCACATTCAATAAGAAGATCATGGTATATTATGACTTGAAATACAAGAAATTTACAATTAATAATGTAACCAAAGACAAAAAGCATAATCCAATTTTGAAACACTCAGGAATTAAAATGATAAAATTCGAGAGTTTTGTGGGTAGATTTCTCTTTAACTAAATATTAGAGACTTAATAGAAATGTTATCATAAATATATAATTCGATCTACTCAAATGTCGACATATGTCCCAGTTATATGTCGACACATGTCCCGCTCAAACGTCGATATGTGTCTTACTCAGACGTCAACATATATCCTAATTGGGCACTTACATGTGTACCACTCACCTATTTATATGTGATAGTTCTACCTACATTTGTAAAATAATACTTATTTCTCTCTCTCTCGCCTTAATTATACCATCCACTACCGTGCCACCATTCCTCCGTCATCCTCACACGCCATCCCATGATGTTCCTCAGCCCCCACTTTTTCCAAAAATTTTGTTGTCATCACAGGCATCAAAGCTTGGATGACGTCGGAAGCGCCACCTGAAGCTCTATGATGAATTGGTTTTTTCCATCTCATATGCCAATGTCCAACCTTCATCGATGACACCTCCGGCGAGTGTAGTACCATTGGCCCATTTTCATTCCAACACCACTAGTTCCACAACCATTGGAGACCATTTGCCCTATTTCCAAATTCAGATTGGGGTAACTTTGACCTTTGGCCGAGATCAAAAATTTTGACTTGGATTGACAAACAAACACCATCAACAAGTTCTCCATGAAAAAACGAGCGCATTGGTATATAATATGATCGTTGAAAGTTTCCGAACAGTAGGACCCACTTCAAAAGTAGGCATTACATGCCTCGAAAAACGTATAGCTAACCTGTAATATCCCGAATATTTTTCAGAACGGTTCTGGAAGATTTCCGAATTGAAATTTAGAATTTGGAACTGCATGATATTCGGAAATAAGACTTTATGTGCTGGAAAATAGGTTGAAATATTTTTAAGTGAAGTTTCTTCACGTTGGAAAACGAGTGGTTTCGATAATCGATTACGCGATTTCTATTTATATCGTTATATGCGTAAAAGTTTCTCATTTTGGCTATAAAAATAGAAACTGAACTCCGATTGAGCTTATTTTTGAACCATTAGACTAGATTTTCCGAGACGAACAACTTTCGTGTTGAGCACTTTTCGAAATCAGCATCAGATGAGCTTCAAAAATATGAATTTCCGAAAAAACCCCTTGATAGGGACCTAACTCCAATTTTCGGGGGTTAGAATGTAATTTTTAGAAACTTTCTTATAAATACCCTATAGTTTTCAGAAATTACAAAAAAATTAGAATTCCCTCATCTCCCCAAAAGGACCCCATCTCTGAAAACTGAAGAAGCCACTGCCAGTTCACGTCAATGGCCAGCCGGTCACGGCTGACCGTCGCAAAGGCACTAGGAGGGGAGTACGGCCACCTTGTGTCCAACGGTGGCCGACGGCAGCCCCAGTACACCGAAAATGGTGAAGAAATAGAGAGAGACACATGGGTTTATTTTTCCCTATCTCGACTCGTCGCTTCATTTCGCAGCCCGAGCCACCCGCCAAATCGAAGCTCTCAGAGAGTACTACAAGTTGGCGATGATGGTTTTTATGTTTCGTGCACAGTTGTACACGAAACGAGGGAGAAATATTTGATGAATAGTAACCCATGGTGAACAGTAGCTCCTATCAGAATTCTGTCAATTCCAACGCGTTCGTGGGATCGTTTGGAGTGCGTATGTGCCCTCAAAATCTTGGTAAGACCTCCCAGTAAAAATCCATAAATTTTAAATTTATTGTTAAATGTTCGGATGTATCCAGTAGCTTCGTAGAATAAAGTAATGATATAAATTGAATTGATTGAGTATTAGTATATTGAATATGTGCATTTGGTAGAATTCGAGTGAAAACGGAATGAGTTTGATCGATCTGATAAAATATGCAAGTTTCCGGTAAAAGTGGGTTTTTTGCATATAATGATGTGTTTTGATTTTAATGATAATTATGAGTTATATATGATATTACGAACATATTTGGATAAATCCGGGTAGATTCAGAGGGTTCGGGACCCTTCTGTAGCGTTTGCATAAACTTTTTCAGAAGATTTTTTAAAAATACATAAACCGAGGATTTAAGTGAACTATTGGTTTGGAATAGTTTGTAATGACATTTTAAGAGTAATGGAACTGAAAACATTGAAATCGGACTCGATTTGGTTATCTCGGATAGATCTAAAACTTTGTCAAAGTTAAGTCGATAATTTCTTAAGTTACGATTCTAACGGTGTTTCACCATTTGTTTTTGGCAGACTTGACTAGAACCTGGAGTGCTCACGAAGTTAGGTAAGTAACTCATGCGATAAGTGCTTGAATATATATATTCATGAGAACAAAGTTCGAGGTTACGCATGGTTAGGATAATCGACCACCACAGGTATGGAACTTTGTTATTAATATGATATGAAGTGGGATATGAAATGAGCTTATTATTTATGAGTATACGTAATAGATGTATCTGTAATGATATGAATGCGTGTATATAAAGGAATATGTCAATGTATAAGTATATAAACATGTATTCGTATATGCATATAGTGTTAATATATGTATAGGTTGGATGTATGGAATTGGTAAATAGAGCAATTCATGATTTCTGAATTGGCTTTAGTTTATGTAGGTGTATGTAATATGAATAAGTTGTTATTGACTTATACATGTGAGTTATTTGTATAGAGATTGAAATGGTTAAGTGTGATACGGAATGAAAGTAAGCTAAACATTTCTTGAATGAAAATGTTTAATTAATAAGCTATGTATTAAAGGTTTCCAAATAGGAAATATGAAACTAAATATGTTTGATCGGTGAATGAAAGATATGACGACTGTTAAAGTTATGACATTTGCATTCGTATTAATATGTTTATTCGTATGTTTGAAACATATGTATGTTTGAGAATATTTGAATATTTGAATATGCCGTGATATGCATGCATGTATGTATGTTTGATTGGTTGATTTCTCGTGGTATAATAGTCGAGCTGGTTATAAATCTGTTCGGACGGAATTCATCTCATACATATTCTAAAATAGGTAATGAGTCTCGTATGAGCATTATGTGTGTAAGCCAGACGTATTTATATGTTGTTGAATGATGTTATCTTTGATATATCGATTGTTATGTGTGCTTCGTGGTTGGTTGCATGATGTTTGTAAATATTTCTGAGTGTATGTATGTGTATGATAGAACTCGTGATATGTATGGACCGTGTATGCTTATGTGAAATGAATGGATGATTTGAAACCGATGTGAATATCATAGGTTATAAAGCGTGTTTGCTAAGTTGTATTGGTATGTTATGTACGTATATGTGTAAAAATTATGAAATTATATTTGCATGTATATAAGAGAAGTGTGCTACGGTATATGTGAATACAAATGAACCCCAAGTGTTAAGTTATTGTAAAGTTATCGTGGATAAAGAAAGTTAAGGAAATATTATTTTGGTTTTAAAGATAGTCTATAACCGAATAGAAGAAAGTAAGTTTTGAATAGAAGAAAGTATGTTTTGATTTGAAGGAAGTATGTTGGTTTTATCGATTTGATGATGTTTCAAATATGCTTAATTGTAACAAAGTATAATAAATCTAAATCCACGTCTCGTATGATAGAAATGGATTCGATGTAAAATGACTTGTTCTGTGATGTTCAGAATGATACTTTGTGAGATTCAAATGTTTGGCTAATAAATTGTCATATATGAGAATTTGTCATGGTAAAGTATAAAGGATAATAAAAGTTGATAAATCTAAATTTGTAACAATTTAGTAATTCTGATAAACTGTTGATATGTTAGATTTATTTGTTTGTTGTATATGTTTGACGACTTTGTTATAATACTAGCATGGTTACTTACTGAGTTTTTAAAACTCACACCAAATCAGTTTGCTAGTTTTGCAGGTTGGCTTCCAGATTGGTTAACCATTTCAGCTTTGGAAGTCGTGCTCGAGATGCAGATCACCCAAGCGGAAGTCACCCTTGCAAGTGTCATGGGAGAAGTTTTAAAAGTTTAAGAAGTTTATGATAATTGAATATTATTTTGGTTGTCGTGTTGAGCATGCTTTTTGTATATATATTAAGTAAATCTTTTGATTGCTTATGATGTTGTGGGCGCAGAGCCCTTGAGTGTTGATAGATGATGTGGGCACAGAGCCCTTAGGATATGATTTTGATGTGTTTTATGTGGACATGAGGTCCTTTTATTTTGTTTGATATTTTCTTAGATTCTGTTTGATGCTGGACTATGATCCAAGTTGTCCAATTTTAGGATATATCATGCCAGATTTTCTGTAAATTTAGAGGCTTATGGAGATAGGTCAATCTTGTCTCCTGCCGATAGTATCCTGCCTCTGACGGGGTGTTACATAACCCGAGGTAGAATCCGACTAGTAATGGGACAAACTCATATGCATCGAACTTCGAGGTAGAATCTGTTTCGTAATTCAAGCATCCGATCGAGGTGGGGGTTTGATTACTGGCTTTTTATCTACATTTTTAATTATATTCATAATTTCTGTTTATTAAATGTTATTTAAAATATTTTTTTATTATGTTATTATTATGATGTTTGCGGATATTATAATTTAAAATGTCGCATTAGTGTTTTGTGATGGGTAAATTACGCACATATTGTAGAGTCATACATGCGGTATGTCTTGTTGTATCACAGTTTTGAATTTTGACCACACTGGAATTTGTAATCTTGTGTGGAAAGTGTATAAGGACTACCCTCAATGAAAGTCCGTAAAGTATCACAGATATTCGACCACACCGGATTCTATAAACCTATATGGAAAATGTGTCAAGACTACCCTCGATGTACCCTGTATGTTTGACCACACAAGAATCATTGATATCGGTTGGCAGGACTGTCAAGTGTTAGAGCCCATAAATCTTGTGCGGGGTTATTAAACCCTCTTTTCAATATATTTGTGCTTCCCCTAGCCATGTCTTTAACGATTTCATTTTTTTGTTCAAATCCCTATTTTTTCTATAATCATCCTTTTAATGTGTACTATCTTTTCCCGAACAATTCACCACTGAACACATGAATTTACATTTGGTGGGAAAGTTGTATAAAAATAAATAAAGAATAATAAATAATAAATTGTTGGGTTTCTAATTAGTCTCAAGGATCGATTTCAAGCAAGAAACATATATCTGAATACTCGTAAAAGTATGGCGGAAACATAATTACAACGATCGGCTTTTGCGACGCGAGGAACAAAAAAAAATTCAAGCTTTGGCTCCTTGAACTCTCGGTTTTGGGCTCCATTTTTGTCCTCCATTTTCGGCCATGGTGTCCTCCAAGCTCCAAGCTTTGGGTTGTGTATTCCATGCCCACGGGTGGGTTTCCCTATCACCATCATACGACTCCTAAAGCGTGCTATCACCTCGGAAATTTTGCCGCAAAATTCCCGAAGCTTCTCCTTCATCTCACGGTTTTGTGCAGAAAATTTGGAGAAGAAATGGCCCAAGGCCGAGAGAGGGAAGAGGAAAGAGAGAAGAAAATGTGTTAAGTTTTGGTAATTGGAGATTTGTGTATCTAATACACATTTTCTACTTTCAAAAAGTTAAAGCATTAAAGCCAACCAACTACCACTATCAATCACTCATGACAAGTTGTCAAATCACTCAAAGTGACTAGACATCACATCAATCAATTGACTAGTGATTTGACGCTTGATGTGACTTGTGGGTCGCACTCGAATTCGAAATGCGAGTGCGCCCGTAAACACTCCCGGGCTCGGGTTCGCTAATTCCAAATTAACGAATTTTCCGTTGCGACGTAATTAGTTAATTATGCCTAGCAAAATCACTATTCACGTCGCTAACGAATTAATTCTAAATTAACTCGTTCGCCCAAATTAAAATCTAATTTTAATTCCGCGTCGAAATCCAAGTTCGTATAATATATCAAATATATTATTTTATCGATTAATTCCAAATTAATCGTCTCTCTCTTTAAATAATATTTTACCCCAGATAAAATATCTCCGTAATTAATCCCAGATTAATTTTCTCTCTCATCTAATTAATCCCAGATTAATAAAGTGCGAGTCATACGTCATCGGTGAATCTTCGGGAAGCGACCCATGAGATCCCCGGATATGTTGGCAGTAAATCTGGTCGTCGGACTATCCGAACACGTATGTACCTAGTACTACGTTTTTACCGATTTACAAGACATGGTTGGCTTCTAGCCAAGCACCGTGCCTACCCAATTCTCCAGAAATATTCTTACTGGAATAAGTGATCTATATCAGGCGTAGTATACGTAGTATTGCGTATTGCGATCCAGTATCGGATGTCACGTGCAAGGCCTGGGGCTGGAATTGTGTCTGCCCCGTACGAAGCACATATCAGATCTCTGGTAACTAGTCTCTATAATCGGATAATCATGACCTAGTCATATTATCCCGATGACTGCAGTACATAAGAAAACCAGTTCCGTATCCTACGTGATCATCATCTCCACTATGACTGGAGTGAAACTTCCGTCTTGACATCACACCCAATACACTACGATTCTCAATATATCCAGAAGAGGCGTACACAGAACCGGTTAAAGCTCTGGACGACCAAAACCAAAGTATATTCATTGTCGCAAGTATTAGCGGTGCAAGTCTCAGGTTAAGACCAAATACACCTACCCTGATTCGGACTTCCATAGACACATAGTCATACTACCAATGGAATTTTGAGGGGTCTATCCAGAGCGAAGCTGTTTCCGTACCATCGGTAAACACAACCTCCTATTACACTTGCATGAGTATTCTATACCCAAATATATGAGAACTATGTCGTTATGCCCTCACATCGCGCACAAGTGTAATACTAGTCTATTCCGCATTATCGATGTTCAATCTCGATAATACTACAACTATGAATATTTAATTATTAAATCTTCGTGGATTGATACTGTCTCATATCATCTCAATCCGGAACTAATCATATGGACCTTTCATCATTTATACATCTTGGTAATCTAATTACAAATGATGAAAGATCAATTTCCTTTGTCACATAGTCAATTTGTACAACATCACCATGATCTGTACAAATAATGATGCTATGGGTCATAATTGTCCAACATAAAGAACACAATGAATTATATGGTTCAACACTAGGCTTAATAAAATTTGAGTTAATTGGAGATGAACTCGAGCCATGTTTTTTCAATGGATCTTAGAGCTATGTGAAAATCCACTGCCAATATAATAGTTTTGGGGAAAAAAATAGCTAAGCGTGTATAAGGTTTTCGTCACACAATTATTATAGAGTAAAATTACTTTATTTTCCAAATTACAGCTACAAGTATTCATATATATACATATATATTTTAGAGCAATAGCTTACCAAACCAAGCCTAATTTTAGCTAAATAAGTTTTCATTTTTTGGCTTGGCTTCTTGCTGCACCCTTTTCTTTTCAAAATGGAGGAGGGTGGATAAAGTGCAACTCAATTCTTTATCTCCTACATTTTCTCAGGATTAGAATTTGAATGGTCAACTAAAAAAATTTACTTTCAGTTAAGCCCCAGAGACTTCACTACAGCCTTTGCAAATTGCAGCTGAAGATAGACACCCTGTCTGAGTTATAATTGATTAGTGTTGGAATCTGTCTGAAAATGTAAATATTTGTGCGATCAAGTTAGTTTTGCATGTTTAACTTCAGTATTGTGTTGCCCACCTTATTTGCAGAATTAGCAAAGTTCAAATAACACTAGATTTGTATTCACAGCAAATACAAGTCGCAAATTTTACTGGTTATTAGAGCCCATTCACAGATCATTTCTTCTTTCTCTTCGCCATCAAAGTCCTTATACAACTAAATTTGTGGAAAATAAATAAATAAATAAAAAGAGGCCGAAAGCAGAAGAGTACATAACACAAATATAAGCTAAGCTAAGACATCATCGCAGTGGCATTATTGATCTTCATGGCCACAGTCTGAACAGAGAGAATTCTCTGCAATTCATCTGGCAGACACGGAATTGCCAGAGCTCCCTCCTGAGAGAAGCCAAATTCTTCTTCAGCTTGCTTCAGCAGCTTCAAGAACTCCGGATGATTGAGATAACCCAATTCGATAACAAACCTTTTCGATTCCCAACCTTTAGTTGCTATTACCACAAAGTGACCTTCTTTCACCTTCAGTAGTGGAAGAATACTGAACAGCTTTTCCAGAATAAATCTAAGCATTCCAATGCTTCCTTTCTTCAACCCTTCAAAATTTTTAGCTTTAGCCATTGTAAAATGTAATGCAAACTTATCAGTCTCTTGAGTTTCTTTCATAAGAATACAGGTGCTACATATATAGCATTCCGAGCCTAAAATAACATGGAAACTGTGAAGAAAATTCTGAAAAAGTGTAACAGTGGGACCATTACATGTGGTGCTTTCATCAAAAGTCAATTTAGTATCATCATCTTCTTTCATCAAATATAGTCATATCACTTTCCAAAACCTGATAACATGGAGCCTAGAGAAACACCTTAAACAGACGACAGGACAAGTACCAACGGAAAATAATATGTTTTCTTCATCCTCCTGTCAGCTCATCACCAAGTTGGGATGAAAGCAGTAAATGGTAATGTAGTTTTATGATACTGATGCACGGTTAGTAATTCCTAGCAGCATGCACAATTTTAAGATTTGATTCTGACTAGTTACAATAAGGACATGTCCTCCAAAATCCCACAGTTGATACGTCTAATTAACACGCTACAAGACCAATTACCACCAATTAAAATGTTAGAAATAGAATAACCACGATCCTTCACCTTCTCCTCCAAGGACAAGGATCCATGTGCAGCATATGCCCCAGACTGCATATGATGATGGTGTCTGGAGCTGGTAAAAATATGCCAAGGACTACTAAGTTGGGATGGGACAATGCATGTGGATGCATTTCTTATCCTTTAGATGTCTTTGATAGTTTGCGAACCTTGTGATCCGCAACCACTATATGCAGTTAATAAGAGAATGCTTTCACTATAAAACTTATTCAAGAAGTAAAAGAGCAGAGAAAAGATATCAAGTACCACGGCCATAACAAATTATCTGATTGAATTTTAAGATAACTTTACAGATTAACTATATTTGTTTACATTCAAGACAAGAACTCCCAAATAAACTGTATCATATAGAGAAACCATAGTCACATCTAATCTTTCTGGTTCTCAAAAATCCCTCGTTCTGATTCTCATATCACTGAATAATATTTTGTGAGAAAAAATAAATAATCTCTATTACTACTTGAATAGAATTTAGAAGTATAACAAAACTTCAATAAAAACCCCCCACACACTGACTACACTCTCTAAACTCTCTTACTTGGAGTTTAGACTCTAAGTTTTCTTTACTTGAAACTTACTTGTTGGGGATGGTTTGAGCTCTTAATTTATAGCCAAGGCATAGCTCAAATTATCAATAAATAAATAGTTCTCACCTAAAGTTATTTTGTAAGTTTGCATCAAATTTCAAACTCCACCTAAAGGTGGTTTGGAAGCTTGCAATGGTGGTTGGCAATGCATGCCACGATGCATACAGCTGGATACTAGAATTCTCCCCCTCCAGCTGCGTGCGAAACAATTGTCATTTGACAGCTATCCTGACTATGTCTCTGCACAGCTCTGACTTGTCTCGATTAACCACCTTTATTGACATGTTGGTTGTGTCTTTGCACAACACATTTCACTGTATCTCTACACAGTACTCTTCTGATGTGTCTCTACACAACACATTTCAATGTGTCTCTGTACAATACTCTCCTGCTATGTCTCTGCACAACACACTTCACTGTGTCTCTGCATAGTACTCTTTTGTTGTGTCTCTGCACAACACACTTCACTGTGTCTATGTACAGTACTCTTCTGCTATATCTTTGTACAACACACTTCACTGTGTCTCTACACAATACTCTTCTGCTGTGTCTCGGCACGCACAGTTCTGCTGCTATGTTTCTTCACCCATTTTTTTCTTAGTGCCTTCTTGCCTTGTGAGAAACTCTCAGGCTCCCCCTTATCAGTAAGACTAAGCATAATATATTTGGATCCCATATATCTGGCTCATGGAATCCTGCCTTGCTTAGATCTTCTTGTCTGAGGTCTACTGATTTCAGGAGGTCTGTCATCATCCAAATCTGTGGATGATCCTATAGCATTTAGTGGAACGGGTTGCGGCTCCCCCTGCTCGACACTTTCTTTTGTAATCTTCGATGGAGAGTGTTGTGTCTCCCCCTGCTCGACATCCTCATTGTCCTCATCTAGTTCTGCTTCTGAAATATCATGCACCTATCTGTGGCCAATTGTGCTGGTGTTGGGTCTGGATTTCTGTCGGCACTGAAATTGGAAGACATTTTTAGCTTTTTAATGTCTCCAATTGTCTGGTTTTCAAGAAACTTTATATATCGGCTTATGATTACCATCTTTTTCTTCGGATCCCATAATATGTATCCAAATTCTTCATCTCTATAGCCTAGGAATATACATGGAGTAGTCCTTACATCGAGCTTCTGCTTGAGCTACTTGGATACATGTGCAACGGTTAAACAATTGAATACTCTAAGGTGAGTGTAAGAAGGATTCTTATCAAATCACACTTTCCCTGGAATCTCAAAATTCAACGATACATATGGTGATCAGTTGATCCAGTAGCATACGGTATGAACAGCTTCTCCCCATAATGGCTTCGGCAGCTTAGCCATACTGATCATGCTTCTGACTTTCTTCATAATGGTGCGGTTCATTCTTCATGCTACACCATTATGTTGTACGATGTATGGAACAGTTCTATTATGTCGAATGTCGTGTCTCTTGCAGTAGGCATCAAACTATCTAGAACTACACTCGCCTCCATTGTTTGTTTGAAGGCACTTCAACTTCTTCCATATTTTATGCTCTACCATAGCGTGGTACAGCTTGAACTGATCCATGACCCGATCATTTGTCTTCAAGAAATATTTATTACCGTCCAGTGAATCAACCTCCAATGGACCATACACATCAGAGTGCACCAGACTGAGCAACTCTGATTTTCTCTTTGAAGAGAATTTAAACGAGACTCTGTGTTGCTTACCAAACAAAAAATCGTTGCAATGACCTAATGTAGAATCCTTGGTAAGCTCCTTTTTGGTCAGGGTACACAATATTTTCTCACTCATGTGACCGAGTCTATGGTTCCACAGATTTTGAGAAGTCTCTTTTTAGCTACATTGAGGCCGTTTGCAAAAATCTTCACATGAGTCTTGTATAGTGTGCCGTAATTATGTCCTCGGGCGACAACCATGGCACCTTTTTCCATTCTCCATGTGCCATTTCTGAAGTGACTTTCATAGCCCTGTTTGTCAAGTGCTATCCTCGAGAGTACATTCAGCTAAAGTTCTAGAACATGCAGGACATCCTTCAAAGTTAATGTACACATGATATTTGTCTGCAATTGAATATCACTGATTCCTACTATCCTAGAGAAACTGATATTTTACATCTTCACTGAACCAAAATCTCTTGCTTTGTATGTTGTGAAGAAATTCATGTGAGGAGTGTCGTGATAGGATGCTGCAATATCTACCACCCATTCAATATCTTGAGCTACGGTATGAAGGTATGACTCTTCTTGCATGGAGCGTATGGCTACATCTCCTTGGACAACAACTAGTGTCTCTCCTTCGTTATTCTTTGGCTGGTGATTGCATTGGCCCTGATCTCGTTGTAGTTTTTGGTAATTCTTCTTTAACCGGCATTCTATGCCACAATGGTAGCATTTATAGGTAGGAACCCTTCTATCTGAGGATGTACCTCTGGTTGTGCTTCTGCCTCTCCCTCTTTCTCTTCTTTGATGTCTTCCTCGAGTCTTCTTGACAAAGTCTTATGTCTGTTCTGAGCCAACACCTTTTTCTCTTGGACTCTGTATTTGACATGACATATTTTACCATAGGCATGATAAGTTTGCCTTTTGGAGCTGAATTGCTGAGAATAACCACCAATGTCTCCCAACTATCAGAAAGAGAACTAAGTAGTAAGAAGGCTTGTACTTCATCTCCCAACTGCATGTCTACTGTAGATAGTTGATTCACTAGGCTTTGGAACTCATTGCTGTGTTCTTCAATGGAAGTTTCACTCAGTAACTTCAATCCACCAAACGCCTGATTAACATGGCTTTATTTCGAACTGTCTTTGCCTGGTACATACTTTCCCGTTTTATCCATATTTCGTAAGCATCTGTATCCTATGCTACGTGATGGCAGACACTGTGGTCAATCTACTGCCTAATTTGACCCAGAGTTGTATTGTTGAGTTTATTCCAGTCACTTTCTTTGACAGAATCCGGTCTCACCCCCTTCACCTCGATCATATAATCTATCATCCGAGGCCTCAAAAGGGAGTAATTGGTTTCTGTTAGCTTGATGATTGCACCACAAGAGGAATCTTTCATTTCCATTTTAAGTTTAAAGTTTAAAATGAAAATAGGATAAAATCGAGGCAGATTTTCACAAATCGGAGGTCGCTGTTACGTCTGAAACGGTCAGAAATAGTGAATTTAACTCTTCATTGGTCCAAATCCGACACATGGGTCGATTTATAAATTTCTAAAACTTTTGGGGCTAAAATATAAATTTCAGAGACATCAGGGGGCTTTATGAAATTTACCGGGTTTGCTGACAGTCTCACACATGAAAAATGATGTAGCTGCCGACTAGACTGAAATGGCTGATGTGGTAGCTGACTGTACCAGAATTATGACGTGACAGCTGACTGTATTGGAAAAGCTTACGTGGCGATGGCGAGTGAGCTGATTGTACCGAAATTCCTGTTATGGCGATGATGTGTTCGCTGACTATACCGAATTTGATGACATAGAAGATGATTGTACTGGTGCTGATGATGTGGCTATTGACTTTACCGGATATGCTGACGTGTCGATAACGTGTGTGAGGACTGTACCAGATCTGCTGATATGGTAGATGTTTGTGCTGCTGACTGTATTTGAATGCTGACATGGTAGACATGAGTGTCGTCTTCAACCTCTAGATGGCGCGTGCAGCGCGTGGAGACTCTCTACTTGGTGCATGTGGTGCGTGCAGAGTCCTCCGGTCTCCATTTGATCGCTGAAAAATACCACCGTGCTTATCTCGACATGAATAAGCTGATGGTATGCTCAAAATCAATTTTTGAAAACTTTCCTGAATCCCAAATTTTCCAAACCGAGTTCCCTTCTTCACCTCCTGGATCCCCAATGTATAACCAAAGCTACTAATTCTACTTGTTGTGATTCTCTGATCACTGAAGAGTGTTTTGTGAGAAAAAATAAATACTCTCTATTACTACTTGAATGGAATTTACAAGTATTACAAAACTTGTGCAAAAAACCTCACACACTAACTACACTCTCTAAACTCTCTTACTTGGAGCTTACATTCTACGCTTTATTTACTTGAAGCTCACTTGTTGGGAATGGTTTGAGCTTTCAATTTATAGCCAAGGCATGGCTCAAATTGTCAACAAATAAATAATTCTCACCTAAAGTTATTTTATAAGTTTGCATCAAATTTCAAACTCCACCTAAAGTAACTTGGAAGCCTACAATGGTGGTTGGCAATGCATGCCACCATGCATACAGTTGGATACTACATCCCCTGGAGTTCATTAGACTCGGAAGGGATAGCAAGAACTCCTTCTTGTTTAAACCCAAATTCCTCCTCAGCCCGCTTCAACAACTTCAAGAACCCTGGGTGAGCTAGATAATCAAATTCAATGATGAACCTCTTCAGCTCACCATCATCAAGGGTGTGAACCACAAAATGTCCGGCCACTACTGAGTATCACTACTGAAATTTCCGGCTACTACTGCACTTTAATAATGGCCAAGTCTTAACGTCAATTACCTAGAGGATTCAGATTCACATGCACTTTTTATAAAAACAAAAACTCGCATTTATGAGTCGAACTCACCCATTCAAGTTTACCTTAAGGACATACGAGAACCGTGATTCCAGCCCTAATTGCAGATTCACATGCACTTTAAACAATAAATCAAAAAAAAATTTACATTCTCCATGTGATTGCCCAAAGATTGCAGAGCAATTAGTAAACATCCTCTCAAGTTGTGAAAGACGAGCACACTCAAATGCAATCTATAAGTCACAACTGAATTCCAAATTTGTAAGAAGAATAAAAACAATGACATAATAACATTGTCATCTCCACTTTCTAATATCGGAACAGATAAAGCTAGATGAATAAAGTGTACTCATCAACTTTATCACCAATTCAAATGAGGTAACAGCTGAACATATTTAAATAAGCTCATTCCATTGATAGATAACTCTTAAGTTCATGAAAACAGTTAATGATGTCTCTGTGGTAATTTCAAGTACTAGTAATATTCAGAATATAAGATACCAAATAATCCAACATAAAACAGCTCAAATGCATTTGGTTGAAACTTAATCGTAGCGAACCTGGTTCAAAGTTTCTCTAAATCTTGGAACACCCATGTCATAATAATGAGCGGTCAATATATCTATTTACCGCTCATCTATCTTATATTTTCTGAGTTATTTCGAGTCTTATAAAAATTTTGATATGTTTTGGGTATGTTTTGTAGGTCCGTATCATAATACGACCAAGTCGAACTTATCAAGCAAAAAAGTTGTAAAATCAAAGCTCAAACAGGCTGCCTTCTGTGAGCCAGTTTGCTCGTCGCGATATGGTGCAGTGTATTTTTGAGATAGAACCTCAATTTTGTTGCGCATTGCGACACCTCGTAGAAGCATCCCTTGTCATGACGCAGGACCATGCGAGTCATGATGCGGCCCCGATTCCCGGTGCATGAAAAACTAATATTTCTTAAGAATGAAAGCTTCCATAAGCCCGTATAAAAGAACAAGGTTGTCTTAAACCCTAAAGAACTGACTTTTAGAGACCACAAAGCAGAGAAAAACACCCAGAGCAAGGCAAGAACCAAACTCTCAACCAGTACCGAAGATTGAAGCAAAGGATCTCATCACGAGTTCTTTCTACTTTTTTCTCTTTCAGTTTATTTTCATGAGTTCTTGCCTTGTAATAATGATTAGTTTGTGTTTAAAGAATATCATGTTTAACTAATTTAATAGTTCAGGGTTGTAATGGATCCTAAGAAAAGTTATTTAATCTAAATTATATTTTTTATTCTTTTGGGTTAGTTATACGGTTATTTATTATTCTATGTTTTTAATGCGATTTATTGTCTGACCAACAATAGAATAGGTGTGGTAAACCCTTAGGAACTTGGAAAATGGAATTTAGGTTTAGCCTTGGGAATTATAGCGTATGATCATAATTCTTAATGAATAGATTTCCATGCATGATAGAAATATACCTGCAGGGCATGCGTAACCAATATTAGGAATTGAACTTAATGAGTTTGACTTAAATTAATTATCATAGGAATATGGATAATTGACTTAAATTAGATATTTCTACCTGAACATCGGAATAAACTTATAGATAGTCTAGTGTTCTAGGTTAATAATTCATCATAATAACCCAATAGAATAAAAAGTACAATAACCCGTTATTTGCGTGCTTAGGTGACGTTTGTCACATCCCCAAAAATTTCGGACATGCGATCGGTAGGAAACAACGTTGCCATCTCATTGGGCCTTATGTTGACTAACATATTTACATACATGACTGTTATACAATGAACATGAGTTGCATACATATCATGATCACATATGTGCATGCCAAAGTTAACTTGTTGACCGTGAAATATATATACATGCATACATGACGATCATATATAACATGCATATGTGACTAAACCTGACAAGCTTGCTAAAAATTTCGGAATGATGTATCCTAAACATCACACAACTTGGATCAATGTCCATGAGATAATGATTTATAAGATTTACGATTTACATTTCATATTTTACAGAGTACGATTTACAAATTTATAAGTACAAATAACTATATATTTTCAAAACACTAGTAGAGTATCGTCCCATCAACTTCAACTTGGCTAATGGTTATTTGAAAACCCTTTTAGGCTATTTCATGTTCCCATTCAGCTTTTCCTACCTATGCGATGTCAGGTTCCCGCTATGTAGGTTACATGTTACAGTTCAGTTTCCCTTGCTTACGTGGTCATAGGTACCGCTAAGTAGGTTACACGCCCCCAGATTATGATACTAGTGTTGTTTTCATGGATTTTAACACATGCAAGCGTACGCGGGGGCAATGACTGAATCCTGATACGTATGACGATACGGGAGAGACATCCCAATCCAAATCATTGCATGTGTAATCTTTCAAGTTTGATAGTTTTCATGTTTTATAGTTTCAGTTCACGTTTACAGTTTTAATCCATGTTATAAGTTTACAAGTTCATGATTACAGTTATGATTCATATTTACAGCTTGCACTTTATGATACAGTTTTCAGGTAATGTTATATTACTGTTCTTGATTACAGTTTAAGTTTTCAGTTTACAATTTACAATTACAACTTCCTATCATGTTTATATTTTCTAAATCGAGAATACAATTATCAGTTAAGTTTATATTTTATAAGACATGTTAACATTTTACATGTCATGTTTGCAGTTTTAAGTCCATGATTTAGTTATAGATTAGAGTTTACAATCATCTTTATGGGTTTCAGTGCATGTTACAGTTTTCAGTACATGTTTCAGTTTACAAGTCATG
This sequence comes from Zanthoxylum bungeanum, assembly GCA_019454045.1. NCBI lineage: Eukaryota > Viridiplantae > Streptophyta > Magnoliopsida > Sapindales > Rutaceae > Zanthoxylum > Zanthoxylum bungeanum. The sequence goes on along the minus strand of SKCR01044835.1, from coordinate 6,789 downwards.
TTTTATAGTTCACAAACACGTTTATAGTGTATAGTTTTCGATTCATGTTTAATGTTTGCAAATCCATGTTTATTGTTATAGTCACGAAACTTCAGTCGTCGTTACAAATTTCAGATTATATTATATAATTTACTGTATATACTCCAAGATTTATGATTTTCATCTCATAAGCTTATGACTCAGGTTTCAGGATTTTAAAGAAAATTCAATGTACATGTTACATTAATTTATGCTTAGATTTTCAGTATTCACAAACTAGGTCGTTATACAACTTACTCATACAATTTCAGTTTTGTGCTACAAGACTACATGTATACAGAGGACAAGCTTTAGAGTAGATAGATACAGCTGTAATCATTAAGAACACAATTTCAGGGGTCCACTGTTGCAAAATTATTGTACCGCAAGTATACGGTATCAAGTTTTAGTAAAAGATAAATAAGAGTGTCAAACCCTCAGGGATTGAAATCAAATTTACACTAAGTACTATAATTACTAAACTTAACTTTATTTAGAAAGTAATTTAAATTAAACTAAATTAAAAATTAAAAATTAAATAAGTGAGAAGTCAAAACGTTTAATTAAAAAAGACTATGATGAGATAAATTCTAGAGTCTGATTTCACCTATCTATCTCATATGTATTTGTTATGCCAATCAATTATTACTCAATTTCTTAGTTTATAAGCCAAGAATCCTAAATTATTCTACTCCCTCTCCCGAGTACCGAGTGAAAATATTATTAATTATCGATTTCGATATCCCTATAAAAATCTAGTAATTAACAATTCATTACGCTCCGTGAATCTTTGTCAATGACTTCAAAGGAATTATTGGTCATATGACGGATTTGATATTGAATTGTGGCTACCATAAAATATCACCCATTAATATTGTGCCATTGTGGACGTTGGTTTTCACCTAAGGTCCACAATCGAGAATTCGTAGGAACGGGACACTAGTGATCCTGCAAGACAAAGGTAGAGTGAGCAGGGAGTTCCTACCCACCGGTGTAGTGGGTGTCGTAGGCACTCCGACGCTCAAGTTAGTAGTGAAGACGAGCGAAAAGTAATGGAAGAGCAAGGTTCAGGGTTACCTTGACCTCCGTAAACTATTGTGAGGGCGGTGAGCCGGTGTTTAGAGAATGATCTCTTTTCGAGAGCTTAAGTACTAAAGCTCCAAAAAACTTTCTCGCCCATTCAAAATTGTGGCCCATTGTATAGGCTATCAAGATATTGGTTTGATTAATACAGTAAATGCTTAATCATTTAGTGTCCAAAATGACCAATCACGTGGGGTTATTAATCATAAGAACGACGTTTCTTTAGTTTGGTAACTGGTAAGTCTAAAGGTTATTTGGTAGGCCTCTCTTTGTATGTGGGCCTGAGAAGCCTTGGCCCAAGTCTGTCTGGGTACAGTTTGGAGGGATTGGGCTATATCTGATATAGGACCTGAAGTGAAAAGTCGAAAATTCCCATGGCCCAAATTTGGCCCGTACAGTTTATCTCATACTCTCTAAGTCAATGAGTCCTTGACTTGGAGACTATTCGACGGGTATGTCGTCTGGGGTGAAGCACGTAAATGTACCTGGATGTTATTGTCGTTTGCACCTGTCAAAGGTCAAACAATATTTGAAGGAGCTAAGTAAATATCTGGGATGATCCTCATTCGACCAGTTATGGTCATTGATGTCGTTTGGACCTGTAAAATATCACATTTAAAGAAAATAAATAAATATTATGGATGACCATTGGTCGACCCGACCTAGGTGTTGATGTAACTTGGACCTGGGTGATTCCCGTTCTACCCGACCTGGGTGTTGATGTAGTTTGGACCTGGGTGATCCTTGGTCGACTCGACCTGGGCTAGGATAATTTCCAGTCAACCAAACTAGCTAAAGGTCGGGGGAGTCTCCAATTTCATCCCGACTAGATAAAGGTATGGGTCTTGAACTCGACTCGACATGAGTCATGGGGAATGTTCCCAGTCAACTGAACTAGATAAATGTTCAGGATAATCTCCATTCGACTGATAAGTCTTCAATGTCATCTGGACCAGATGAAGGTCCAGGTCTTGATCTTGACTCAACATGAGCCATGGGGAATGTTCCTAGTCGACTGAATTAGATGAAGGTTCAGGATAATCTCCATTCGACTGGTCAGAGGACTATGGGAGTCTTCCTTGTCATCTGGACCAGATGAAGGTCTATGTCTTGAACTTGACTTGACATGAGCCATGGGAATGTTCTCGTCGATTGAACAAGATAGAGGGTCAGGATAATCTCTAGCCGACCAAATCAGCTAAGGGTCGGGGGAGTATTCAATATCATCTGGCCCAGATGAAGGTCCATGTCATGATTTGACTCGACATGAGTCATATGGAATGTTCCCGTCGACAGAATCAGATGACGATTTAGGATAATCTTCAGTCGACCAAACCAGTTAAGGGTCGGGGGAGTCTTCAATATCATATGGACCAGATGAAGGTCCAGGTGTTGATTTGACTCGACAGGAGTCATGTGGAATGTTCCTGTTGATTGAACCAGATGAAGGTTCAGGATAATCGCCAATCGACCAAACCAGCTAAGGGTCAGGGGAGTCTTCAATATCATCTGGACCATATGAAGATCTAGATCTTGATTCAAATCGATATGAGTCTTGTAGAATATTCATGTCGACTGAACCAGATGAAGGCCATGATAGTCTCCATTCGATTGATCAAATGACCCTTGTCGAGTCGATTGGAAGTAATTAACGTGACTGTATATGTCTATTATCATGAAAGATTTTCAATAAATATAAGTGAATATACATGTTGTATGGAACAATGTGATATGACGTTACATATATGCATGTTGTCTGGATAAATGTCGTCTGAGCAATCATGGGCTCTCCGAAATAATCATGCTATATCGTCTGAGCCAAAGGCAGGTCCTCTTGTGACAACATATATTCTTAGTGTTGACTGGGAAGAAAGCCAATAACCCTACTATTTGGAGATTATGTCATACACGAAAGATGTTGTTCAGTCATCTGGGATTGTTGGAGTCCAATGAATGATGTTCCATGTAGTCTGAGAAGAACAAATATCTTCATCTGTCATATGAGGAATATGAGAGTTCATGATCTTTGAAGATCCTAAAGATGTCTCCACTCCACTAGAACTAATGAAGGTCCATGAGACTACGGTCAATTGGACCTGATAAAGGTACATGATAGTCCTCACTCCACTGGACCTGATGAAGAATCGAGGGAGTATTCACTCCGCTATATCAGATGAGGGTTTATGAGACTTCAATCGACTGGACCTAATGGAGGTCCTCTGGATTCTTAACTTGACCCGACCCGATGAAGTTTGGAAGGCTTCGATCGAATGAATCTGATGGAGGTCTTCGGAGTTCTTCACTTTACCCGATCTGATAAAGGTTATGAGGCTTTGGTCGACTGGGCCTAATGGAGGTAATTAGGATTCTTAACTTTACCCAACCCGATGAAGGTCGGGAGGCTTCGATCGACTGAATTTCAAGGAGGTCATCGGGGTTCTTCACTTTAACCGACCCAATAAAGATCAGGAAGCTTCGGTCAACTGGACCTGATGTAGGTCCTTAGGATTCTTAACTTGACCCGACCCAATGAAGGTCGGGAGGCTTCGGTCGACTAAATCTGATGAAGGTCCTCGGGGTTCTTCACTTTACCCGACCCGATAAAGGTCATGAGGCTCTGGTCGACTGGACCTGATGGCGGACTTTCCACATAGTCTGAAGCTGATGGAAATCTATACATGTCATATGGAGAATATGTTTATCCTCTCATGTCGTCTGGAAGAGATGACAATCTTAGAGAATGCTTCGTGGTCGATAGGGTATGTTAGAGGTTTACGGAGGTATGTCAACTGGAGAAGTATGTCAATTAGGCCAAGTGATGGTCCATATGTAAAAATAATATTTTCTTAATATTAATAGTCTTTTGTCTTTGATATGTAATAAATTCTTGTTTCTAAGCGTCGCTTGATCTTGATGTTGAATGAGATAAATTCACTGAAGACTGGTGTTGTATCATGTAGGATGAAGGCCTGCATTTATAATCCCTTTTTAGGGTGATGATTCCCAGCTTATGGAGCCCAACTGTCTCTTGGTTGGTGGGTCCTTGCATCTAAACTCGTTCGTCATTTGGAAGGGTTTGAAATTTTCTCTTCATAGTAGTTACTGGGAACTTCCCGTTTCTTGCTCCTCTTGTCCTCTTCCCATATGACCTCGATTTGGGCTCGGGCCATGACCTGATCCATAGTGTAGCATCAGAATTTTGTTAGCTTCTTATAAAGTCTGCTATCCGCTAGTAACTCATTCTTAAAAGCTTCAATGGCATTCGACTGGTGGAGATCCGGAAAGGATATTATCTCTTTTTTGAAACGTGCAACGTAGCCTCGTAAAAACTCTCATTTCCGTTGTTGAATTGTGTTGAGGTCGATTGTGGTTTTCCCAAGTTTACAAGAGTTGGCAAAGTTCTCCATGAACTTATCAGCTAGTTCCTGATACAACCCAATAGTCCTGTAAGGTAGATTGATGAACCAAGTTAGGGCTGGGCCTGGCAATATTTCTCTAAATCTTCTACACATTTCAGCTTCCCATTGATGAGGAGCCAAACCAGTCGACATCATCTTGTATTTGTAATTGACCTCATGGTCGTCTAGGTCTTTGGATCCATCATACAACTTCATATCTGGTGGGCTAAACTTTCGTGGGAGTTCAATGGAAGTAATGGATTCCAAAAAGGGAGTATCTGAGATCGTGTCGGCTTAGTTTTTTCTTACTGGTAGTCTGACACCAGGTAGGCTGGATAAAATTACATCTTTGAACTCCTGTATTTCCTTGCGCATGGTGGAGGCTACTTGTCGTGCTTGGTCGATTTGGGAGATATGATGACTTTCTTCTTGATTTGGTGGATGGTTGTCTGATGGTGGATTGTCCATTGCCATATTATTGAATGCCCCCAAGAGATTGGTTGGGATTGTATGATTGTTGGGATGGTCTTGAGTATCACGATTTTGGGAGGTTGATGAGATAAACTCTAATTGCTTCTAGAGGTTCGTATTTGAGCTTCGCATGGCTGAGGTTTCCTCCTTTAAAACTTATAACCGTTTTTGTAGAATGGCCAAGTGAGCGGCCACAGGGTCTGGTGTTTGCTCGCTGCTTGAAGTATTGAGAAGCTATGTTTGTAAGGACTGTAGAATGAAATATCTTCGTTTTCTATTAATCGCTTAGGCCCTATGGTGGGCGCCAAATTGTGGACGTTGGTTTTCACTTGAGGTCCACAATCGAGAATTCGTAGGAATTGGACACTAGCGATCTTGCAAGACAAAGGTAGATTGAGCATGGAGTTCCTACCCACCGATGTGGTGGGTGGCGTAGGCACTCCAACGCTCAAGTCAGTAGTGAAGACGAACGGAAAGTAATGGAAGAGTAAGGTTCACGGTTACCTTGACCTATGTAGACCGTTGTGAGGACGGTGAGCCGGCGTTTAGAGGATGATCTCTTTCGAGAGCTTAAGTATCAGAGCTCCAAAAAACCTTCTCACACATTCTGAATTGTGGCCCCCTTTTATAGGCTATCAAGATATGGGTTTGATTAATACAGTAAATGCTTAACCCTTTAGTGTCCAAAACGGCCAATCATGTGGGGTTATTAATCATAAGAAAGACGTTTCCTTAGTTTGGTAGCTGGTAAGACTAAAGGTTATTTGGTATGCCTCTCTTTATGTGTGGGCCTGATAAGCCTTGGCCCAAGTCTGTCTGGGTACTGTTTGGAGGGATTGGGCTATATCTAATATAGGACCTGAAGTGAAAAGTCAAAAATGACCCTGGCCCAAATTTAGCCCGTACAGCCATGTGTTTTTCCTTTTAAGAGATCAGGATTTTAGTGGCATGTCTCTCTCAAGAACGTTTCAGAGCTTGATGGATGGGAAATTATGAGCTCTATAGATAATCAAAGAATCACTCGCATCTTGATGCACATGTATGACATCTTCTTTGTTGGTTTACTTAGGAGGACTCTAGCCAATAGAAACTCAAGTAGATCAATACTTAATGACAGAAAAGATCAATAGTAACTCAATAGCACATAAGCAATGATTTAAGACTAAGAGCAACCCGGTCAGTTGGTTAATGGACCGGTCTTTTGGCCAGTTCGAGTGACCCACAAAAATCAGCTTGTCATTGACCAATTCCAAGACCCTATGACTCGATCGATTGAACCGCGACGCGATCGAACTGGACATGGGTCAGACGGGATTTTGACTTCTTTTTTTAAAATAAAAATATTCAAATTAAAATAAAAATTTATTTTATGACTATATTTTAGTTATAATTTGGGTAAAAAAAACTATAATATTTTAAAAATATTAAATTAGTGTTAATTATATTTTTTTTTAAAAAATTTATTCATTTTTATCATATTTATATATAAATACACAATAAAATAATAATTTATTGTCGACTCCCGTCTGACCTCTAACCCTTCACTCTCTCACCACCCCCGGTCAATGGACCGGGTCAGGTTTAAAATAATGCACATGAGTGTTAATTAGGGTAAAAATCTTTCTTGAAGTGAGGCTGATCCATCACTATAAATATGGATCGCCCATCGCTTAGAAAATGAGTAACAATTGAAGAAAAAAAGAGAAAGTATTAAGCTATTCATAGATTATTGAATACTTGTTGGGCGGGATGTGTTATTTACCACTCTTAACATGTAATATTAAATAAAAATCATTAAATAAAAATCAAGAAAATCATG
>SKCR01044834.1:0-47585 GCA_019454045.1 Zanthoxylum bungeanum | reverse complement strand
CGAGTTATAGTCTCGTGAGGGCTTACAGGAAAGATACCCACAAACGTTTTACAAAAGTAAAAAGGTAGTGAAACTAATGCACACAAAAGAAAAAAAAAAAAAAAAAAGAGAATAAAGAAGTTAGTGACTAATCAGGTGAAACTTCTACTCCAAGTTACTAGTTGTTTTCTTTCTTTCTAAATTATTGAATAAGTAAATTCTCCGATTATATTTACCATTCTCCATATGCACAGCCGAAAAATATTAATCAACTCATTTTTGCCCACAACAGTCACAAGTGCAGTTGATAAGAGAGTAATATTTTTGTCCTAAAGTTTTATCAGAATTCACACCTTTTTGCAGCAATGGAATAACTTTTCTGATTTTTCTGATTTTTTTTCTTTGATTTTTGATTTTTTATTTATATACAATATCTTCCATCTATGTAGCGAGTGTTGGGTCGGTGGCTCCCAAACCAGTTGGCTTTAGGGCACCAGGTGTTAAGACACCCCTACGGACTTAATTACTCAGACTTCAGATATATATATTTTGCAGCATCTTTGATCCATGTAGCGAGCTTTGGGTCAGTGACTCCCAAACCAGTTGGCTTTAGGGCACTAGGTGTTAAAACACCCTTACAGACTTAATAACTCAGATCTCAGATGTTTTTTTTTTTTTTACTCCATCACTTTTTGAGATGCTGCCTCCAATTAAACTAGAGCACTAAATATTACAAACTTTTTAATTATAGCTCATGTCCGTATGTTACTATGCATGTTGATAATATCTGCTAACTGAGCATATGGAGATCCATTTTTGTCAGTATTATGGAGAATTCACAAATTAAATAATTCAAAAGGAAATAAACAAAAATTAACTTGTTCCGAATTAGGTTTGAGATACGTCTCAGGAGTGGAAACTCCTTACTCAGCTATCTCTTACCAATTTCACCTTTTTAGTCAAAATAAAAACACAAAAACGTAAAAAAATTTGTAATTTTTGAAAAAATTTCAATTTTTTTTTTGTATTTTTCGAAAAATTTTGGCCTGAAAATAAAAACAACACACAAACTAAAAACAAGGTACTAATCAACTAATTCCCTCCCCCAAACCTAAATGAGACATTGTCTCCAATGTCTTAAACAATAGAAGAAGAGTTTAGAAGATAATACCTGGTTAGCTGAAATTCTACAGGAAATTAAAGGTTAAGATCCAGATTAATCCGACGCCTCTTACCACGATCGTCCTCAGACCAATTTATCTTTGAAAGGATATGGTCAATTTGTGGTTCATAGGCTAAGAGTTGGTCTATTAGATCCGAAGCAGTTCTGGCAGTGAAGATGAGTTCTTTTAAAGGTTTTGACACGAACCAATTTCTCCGGGCATCATCAAGAAACACACAAAGAAACTCATAAAATCCATCAACGTTAAACAGCCCAATTGGTTTCTGGTGTATGTTCAAGTTCGCCCAAGATAGCACTATAAAAATTTCCTCTAATGTGCCCAAGCCACCTGGTAAAGCAATAAAAGCATCAGCACGGTTAATCATTTCTACCAATCGTTCAAACATACCTGGCACGATCATTTCCTCTCCGTTTGATGGTTCAATAAGATTTGCCTCTGCCAAGTGTTTTGGGATGATTCCCAAAACGTGACTGCCTCCCTCCTGTACAGCTTTTGAAACGATCCCCATAAGTCTAAGATTGCCTCCGCCATATACTAAGTGTATATTCCTTGCAGCTAAGACTCGACCCAATTCCTGTGCTGCTTCTACGTATTGTGGCTTAACACCAATACTAGTTCCGTAAAACACACATATGTTTTCAACTCGTCTTCTTGAAGTGGCTTCCATGTTTTACTCTGGATGTCTTCAAAAGTGCAATGATGAGTTGAATTTATAACACCTGAAAAGGGTGAGTAAAATAATAGCACTAGTACCTGCCAAATGACAATTATTAGTTAATATTAAAATATATCGTGATAATCAAAAAGGTCTGGATCATGTCGGAGAAAATAAAAGAAAACAACAAAACAAATTACAATTATTAGGAAAAGACAAAGAGATATAATATTTACAAGAAAAGTAGCGGCTTAATTGACGTCTATGCGTCAGGGACAAGCTTCCCATCCAATTTTCTTATAAATTGGCAAACATGGTCTTTTTGAGTCAGATTCCCAAGACTTAACTGTTGTCTTTCTTTTTGAAATTGTGTATGTAATTTGCGAATGGCTATGTGAATATATCCACTGGGATGCGTCTCAAGAGTCGAAGATATATCATCTAAAGACTCCTTACTCAAGCCATCTCTAATGAATTTAATTTTGTCTTCGCGATTATCAGACACCATTCCTAAAGAACGACAACGAGTATTGCAATTCCAGCGTGCACATTTGTAACAAACACCCATTTGCTTAGCTCTACGTTTCTTTGCATAGGTGCTTCTTCCAAAACCAGGCAGATGTGAAATAAAAGAGTCAGAAGACTCACCTGCCAATCGGACCCGTGCTTCAATTACCCAACGAATATCATTAGGAACACCATGGATCGTTAGTAATCTCATCCGTTCCAATCGAGCTTTGTAGACTTTAATCAGAGAGTTTTGAGGGAGAGAAGGAAATTGCTTGTGAAGTTTTGCGAGAACTTCTTCCATCCTGAAATATCTTAATCTGCAAAAACTAAACACACAAAATTAAATCATACCAAATCACAATATATACACAAATTGCATGGGTTGCCTCCCTGCTAGCGCTAAGTTTAACGTCGACAGCTAGACATGACTTCTCGAATGTTAGGCTGGATCTGAAAGTGTGACACTTTCTTTTTGTCGCTCAAATGATTCTCCCCAGTAGTGCTTGACACGATTGTTTTTAACCTTGAAAGTTTTGTTGGAGTCAGGATCATGTATCTCAACGGCTCTATCTGGTAAAACTTTGGTGATCACAAATGGACCTGACCACCGTGATTTTGGCTTCCATGGGAAAAATTTCACCCTTGATTTGTTTAACAGTACCTTCTGCCCTGGTTCCAGTTTTATGCGCACAAAATTCTCATCATGTCTTTTCTTGGCCTTTTCTTTGTACAATTTGGCATCCTCAAAAGGCTGATTGTGAAATTCCTCCAATTCGTTGAGCTGGTGGAACTTTTTCTCTTCTGCTGCTTGTAGTGCAAGAATTGGCTTTTTCAGTGCAAAAGACGCTTTATCTTTAGGCTCCACAGGCAATTGACATATTTTAAGTTTGTTGACCTTCTCGCCTTTCCCTTCTCAACTGTCTGATGGTTCTTTCAATTTCTCGGTCAAGCGGTTGGAGTTCAAAGCTTCTGGTTCATCTCATGAAGTTTCTGAGAATCTGAAACACTAGAAAATAAAAACAATAAGTAAAAAGAAAATTAGATACAAATAAAGGTATCTAACCTTAAAACTAATTGTTTACGCCGGCAACGGCGCCAAAAACTTGACCGGCGTAAACACACACGTATAACGCAAGCGTACGTATCGTTTAAGTAGTATAAAAAGTATCGATCCCATGAGGACTTAATACCTAATCTATTAATTTTATGAGGTCAAATGATTACTAGTATCTAACAGGTTGATTGAATGATTTGAAATGATGATGATTCTAAATTTAAAAACAAGTAAATAAAATTGCACAAAAGTAGGTTTAAGAAAATTCAATATTAAAAACTATCTAGGGTTGTGAATCTTTCTAATATCTTTTAAAAGATGAAGTGTTTATTTTATGGTTGTGTAATAAATCGGTTTACTAACCTGTAACACTAAATTATGCAAAAGCCTCTGTCGATGGTCAGACGCAAATACCCAGTTTAACCCAATTGAACCATATGTCTATGTCAACCAAATTATCTGGATTCATTAAGTTTAAGTTCCAATTATGGCTACCCCCGCCCGACAGGTATAGGTCTATCCTGTAAGGAAATCTATTAAAGGATTATCTATCCTCAAGGAAGATCGTGGGCTATTAAGTCTAAGGCTGAAACCTAAAATTCCTTTGTCAAGTTTATTTTAGATTTACCACATCAATCTTATTGGTGATCAGACAACAAGAAGCATTAAGCTTAAGACTTAATAAGTAAACCTTTAAATTACCCAAACTATAAAATAACCCCTTATAAACCGGTGATATTAGAATTCATCACAACCCCAGATAACTAACTTAGTTATGACACATAACTAGGGCTAGTAAAAACTTAAATAAAATAAAAGACATAAAGTAAAATGCTGAAAAGTAAATTGCTGAAAGGTAAATGACGGAAAGTAAATGCTGAAATTAAATACTGAAAATTAAATGCTGAAAAGTAAATGCTGAAAGTAAATTACTGAAAAGTAAATGCTGAAAGTAAATTACTGAAAAGTAAATAAAGTAAAAGTACAATAAAAGAAAATGCTGAGATAAAAAGATCCACTATTATTACTTTTATTTTAGATATCTCCCTTAATATAATATATTAACTTTGCATGATAATTACCAACCAGCCATATAGGCGGTATCCAAATTATGTCAAATTAATAATTAATTACCAACCGACCAATATGACGGTATCCTCGTTAAGTCAGGTTTTAACTAGTTTATATATTATAATTAAGGGAGATTAATCTAAATATTAGTAATAAAAGTTTTACCTTTTACCCCAGCAAAGAGGAGTTACCTCCTCATTACTGAAAAGTAAAAACTGAAAATTAAGAAAGAAATGTATTGTGCGTAAAAGTAAATTGCGGAAAGTAAAAACTAAAAAGTAAAGAAAAGAAAGTGCGAAAGCGGAAATTAATTACTGAAAGCTGTAAATAAAAAAATAAGATACAATCTTCTTAGTATTCTTAAGGAATTCCTTAGAAGAAAATATGAATTTACAAATGAAATGGCTTGGTATTTATAGGCAAAATTTTGCCTCCATCAAATCATCCACCAAATCCATTATTAATTGCTCCACTAATTGCTCCACCAAATCCATTATTAATTGCTCCACTAATTGCTTATCATGTTTGGTGGGGATTTGATAATTTTTATTATTTATTTATTAATTAATTTATTTTTGATTTGAAAATGATTGAAAATGACTTTAATAATTACACACAACACACTTCTGGATGGTTCATCAATTTCGGGCATGAAATCTTAAGAATTCGAAATTATTTTTTCTTCCAAAGTTGTAGATATTTGAGTCTTCGCTAATCTGGAACTTGAATCAGCTCAATCCGATATCGGAGTAAAAGGTTATGCCCAAAATACGCCAGATGCGAAAAATTGGAATTTCCAAAACTGCACTTCGTTAAAACGCCCTTTCAAGTTTCCAATCTCCAAAATTAATATGTCAAGTCCAATTTTTGCTCTTATTTGACCCATATTTCGTCCTAAATTATTTCATTGTGTCCCAATATTATTTTATCTGTAAAATAAACTAAAACACATCAAAACGTTCATCAAACACGAGAAACTAAACAAAATATTAAGTAAAAGGAACGGTAAATATTGATATATTTTCCGCTCATCAAGTAGCACTTGTGATTCTTAGACTTGAGATGCCACTGTGGGCACATGAGACATCTTCTACACTTAGATAGTAGTCACGTCACCGATCTATTTAGATCAGACCCCCGCCTCTTTGTTGGGTGTAGATAGATCCTCAGGGTGTCCTGTGTGTATCGAGAAAGGATCCGTCAGTTCTGTGTATCAGAGCATAGGTATTCCATATGATTAGCAATCCGATAAAAACCATGGGCCCGTGGTACAATTTAGAAGTTAGTTCTAAATGTTCTTTTTTTTAGATTGCTAATAGAATAGTCGACTGGATAATCCCCATAGAGATTTGACGTTTGCATCTATATCTATGGGATATATCTGGATACCTGTGACGGAGGAATTATACATTTTCCATGACCTCGACCTGTATGATTCAGCGAGTTTATCCGTGATCGTCATAATTTTCGGTTGGATAAATTATGTACACGAAATTGGTTTTCGTGACAGATATGCCTGAATCTAGAGAGTCTCACTAATGAAATATACTCGTAGAGCACTAAGGCAACATTTATAAATAATATTGATTATTTATACAGTCGTTTAAACGTTAAACGCAAAATACTTGTAAAGGGACCCGATAGTCATTTCCTTAATTTGTGTGTATTTGCATTTAATACTTGATTAATTCAAATACACATTAATTAATTGTCAAATTGAGATATTTGACTAATATCATAAATGAATATACGTATTTAATATTTAATGTAAATATTATACATATATTTAATGTATTTGTATTTAATTAATTAATTAATTATTTAATTGTTAAATAATTAAATTAATTAAAGTATAGATATTTTAAAGTTATGATATTTGTTTTAATGGCTAAGTTGCAATTGTTGACTTGGTTGAAAATATCATTAAAGTGTAATGATCATTTTAACAAGTTGGCAAATTGAAATTCAAATGAAATGAAAACAAAATGTCTTGATATTTTCCCTCGCCAAATTCGGCCAAAGCTAGATGTGAGCAAGTATATATTTTTTATTTTATTTTAGGGTTGAAGTAACCTAATACACTTTATCAAAACTCCATTAAAACAAAGCAAAGAAGGTAGAGAGAAAGAAAAATAAAAATCAAAGAAAAGCTTGGAATTTAGTTAGTATTTCCAACCTTCCATTAGAGAGTAAATTGTTCCTCTTGTTGTGGGCTTCACTTGGTGATGTTCTTAAGTTTTTCTATTCTTTATTCTTTGTGTTCTTGATGGATGAAATTTTTATGAAGGGGTTAAGCATGTATGAAGTTGGAAGAATGTTACTAGTGTAGAATAAACATTCTTTTCATGGTTTTAGAACCTTGTTGCCATTCTAGAGTTATTGACTCACTCTTAAATGACCTAGAATTGTTCTATAGTTGTTTCATTATGGTGAGGCTTGATTGTAATGGAAGAAACATGATTGAAGCATTGGATTTTGTTAATTTGGTCTAATTTGTCCAATTTGAAGAAATTGAAAAATTAGGGTTTAAGACCACTTCCAAATTTGAGGCTTTTCATTTATATGGTGTATTTGGATGTGTATATGATGCATGTAAAATATTGGGTTGATTGGATTTTGCCTTGATGTGTTTTGAACATAGGAAGTGCAAAATGCACAATTATTCCCTTTATGAGGCTCTCGGCCTTAGGCTTATTTTTGTGAAATTTTTGTTGCAAATGGAATTTAAATGTGTATGACATGTTATATTCAAATATATAATGATTTAGAATCATCCAAAATTGTTTCGAACAATTTCGGATTAAAATAAACAAAATATGACGTTTAAGGGTAATTTGGTAAATTCACATAAATTTGATTTATAGTGTTTTATTTCATAATTTAATTATTGGACAATAAAATAAATAAGTTTATTTTATTAATCCGCGAAAAATTTTTGAAATCGGAAAAATTATGATTTTCCACGTTTCCGCTGCGTTACCGTATTTAGCCCCTAAAATCCTTACAAAATGGTATCAGAGTGAGTCTGATTCTAGGCCCCCTAAAATGATTAGCCTTACTTAATTCAATGTTTAATCATGTTTTCTTGATATTATACATGCATAATATAATCTAATTTGATTAGATTTAGGGTGTATGACACTTAGCGGAAAATCCCTAATTAATAAGGTTTAAATGTAATTATGTATTTGATGCACGTTATATGATCCGTCTTGTCAATACGGTTTACTAATATTTCTCCGTGACTACATCCGAGACCATGATTCTGTTGTGAGGATGTAGCCGATAGAGATTTATTTATACCGGATGTATATAAGATATTAGATAAATTCAAGCGAAAGCGCAATCCTGAACGTGCCCTAGCTGTCAGGGTTACGCAAGTAACTTGAGTTTATCATTGACAAGTTTAACCTTGGTACGTCTCCTTGTCTACCTGATGAATATACGTAAGCGAGACCGTGCCTCTACTGTGAGCTGAAATATATTCACGGGATCCACTTTTCACTATTTGTATTTAATTTAATTATTAAATCTTTGTATTCTGTTTGGGGATTACAGTATTGCATGATTTAGTGGGAGAGACATTTTTAGATTAAAAATCCATGATCTAGTTTATGCTTTTGATATTATATGAAACTGCTTATTTTCTGCTAACCATTTTTTGTGATCTATATGATAGATTTGCGATGGCGGCACCATCCACTAATCAGTTTGTGCATATGCTTGATGCGAACAAACTTAAAGGCGCAGAGAACTTCGCTGATTGGGATCTGGATTTGAGGATAGTCCTCGATTCCGAGAGGTTAGGATATGTTCTTGAGGGTCCACTACCCCTTGCTGTGGCAGTTGACGCTTCACCGGAGGAACGCGAAGTCTTCCAAGCTTGGAAAGATGATGATTTAAGGGTTAAATCATGCATCTTAAGTTCGCTTTCACCGGGACTCAAGAAACGGTATTATGGCATGTCAGATGCCTATACTATGATGACACGATTAAGACAATCGTTTGAGAACCAAGAACAAGTAGTTGTTCACAAGGTCGCAATGGAACTGTTCCATGCGCGATTGGATGAGGGGCAAGCTGTTAGCCGCATGTTCTTCAAATGATCCATTTGATCGATCAATTGAGGCAACATAATCTCATTCTGAATGACATTCTCGGTAGGAGTGTCATTCTTGGTTCTCTCCCAGCTTCTTATCGCCAGTTCGTGATGTACTTCAACATGAACGGGACTATCTGTACCTACCATGAGTTACATAGGATGTTGCTCACGGCGGAGGAGGACCTCAAGAAGGGAGTACCGACTCGCCCTCCGAGACCTACTTCTCTTTCTGCTTCTTCCCAGGCCTGGCTAAAGGGAAAGAAGAAGAAAGGGAAGAAGAATAAGGGTTTCGGTCCTCAACCACAGACAAAGATAGCTAAGCCCAAAAGGGCTTCTGAAGACAAGTGCCATCACTGCAACAAAGTCGGGCACTGGAAAAAGAACCGTCCTGACTACATAGCCCAGCTGAGGAGGGAGAGAGCATCTACATCAGATACATTTATTTTTCCAGTTATTGATATATCTTTGGCTTGTGAAGCCGTTACATCCAATTGGATTTTAGATTCTGCTTGTCCCATTCACAATTGCAATTCGTTGCAGGTGCTGAAGGAAAGTAGAAGACTGAAGCCTGGAGAGATGCAGTTGCGATTCGGGAGTGGAGACTCTCTGGATGCAGTTGCAGTGGGAGTATGCGAGATCTCATTGCCGAATAGGACACTTTTGTTAAATGACTGCCATTTTGTGCCTGGATGTGTAGCTAATATTATATCACTTTTGTATTAGATACAGAAGGCTTTTGTATTAATATTAAGAACTGTTCTTTGTATTTATATGATAAAAGTAATATTCAGATCCTTTGTTGTCCAAACCAGCATGGTCATTATACATTGCAAACTTCAAAAGATATTTTAAATACTGGAGTTAATAAACGTAGTTTACCTGTAATTAATAATACTGAACTTTGGCATATGCGGCTGGGTCACATAGGCGTTAAATGCCTTACCCAATTGGTTAGGAATGGTTTGATACCAGATCTTACCATTGAATCTTATCCAACTTGTGAATCATGTATTCAGGGTAATATGAACAAAGCCCCATTTTCTGGTGTTGGACACCGCGCCACTAACTTACTGGAACTCATACATTCTGATATATGTGGTCCACTGAGTCAGACTGCTCACAGTGGTTATTCGTACTTCGTTACATTTACCGATGATCTGTCACGGTACAGTTATGTGTATTTGATGCGACATAAATTGGAAACCTTTGAAAAGTTCAAAGAGTTCCGAAATGAAGTAGAAAAACAAACTGGTCAATATATTAAATGCCTTCGATCCGATCGAGGCGGCGAATACATGAGTGGTGAGTTCATGGATTATATGAAGGAGAATGGGATTCTCGCTCAATATACTCCTCCAGGTACTCCACAGCACAATGGAGTGTCTGAAAGGAGAAATCGGACTTTATTGGATATGGTCCGATCGATGTTGAGTTTCACAGATTTGCCCTATTATTTATGGGGCTACTCTCTTTTAACAGCTGCACATCTTTTGAATAAGATTCCTTCAAAAGCTGTTCCTATGACACCGTATAAGATATGGTTTGGTAGGAGACCAAATCTTGGTTACATTAAGGTTTGGGGTTGTCCTGCCTATGTCAAGGTGACTCAGCAAGATAAGTTTTCACCTCGAGGGCAAAAGTTTAGGTTTGTCGGATATCCTTCGAATACAAGGGGATATCTGTTCTATGATACCGAGCATCGAAATGTGTTCGTAGCTCGCTTCCCAAAATTTCTAGAAGTAGAATTTTTGTCAGAAGGTGGTAATCATAGACAGGTTGAACTTGATGAAGTCCAACCTGAAAACAACGAACCAACGAAGGAACCTGAAGTTCAAGTAGATGAAGGACCTTCAACACACACACACTCCATAGGTCAGAAAGGGTATCTAGACCTCCTGAACGCTTGTATTTGATACAAGAAAATAGTCTAGATGTTCTCTTAGTTGAAGAGACTGATCCTTTCACCTATAGAGAATCGTTGTTGGACATCGACTCCATGAAATGGCAAAGTGCCATGAAATCTGAGTTAGACTCAATGCATGAGAATCAAGTTTGGGACTTGGTTCTGCTTCCCGAAAGAATTGTTCATATCGGTTGTAAATGGGTTTACAAGAGGAAGCGTGGGCCTGACGATAAGGTTGAAACTTACAAGGCCCGACTGGTAGCAAAAGGTTACACGTAGCAACCTGGCATCGACTACGATGAAACTTTTTCACCAGTAGCAATGCTTAAGTCTATCCAGATTTTGCTTTCTATAGCTGCGTATCATGACTACGAGATTTGGCAAATGGATGTCAAAATGGCTTTTCTAAATGGATTTCTTGATGAAGAAATCTATATGGAACATCCAGAAGGTTTTGCGTCCAGCGAAAACTCGGGTATGGTATGTAAGCTTAAGAAGACCATTTATGGACTTAAACAAGCTTCACGAAGTTGGAATCTTCGATTCGACGAGATTATTAGATCGTCTGGTTTTCTCAAGAATTCAGAAGAATCCTGTGTGTATCAGAAGGCCAGTGGGAGCATTGTCGTATTTTTAGTCCTATATGTTGATGACATCCTAATCATTGGGAATGATTTAGGAATGTTACAAAGCGTCAAAGCGTACCTCTGTAAGAATTTCTCCATGAAGGACCTGGGAGAAGCTTCCTATGTTTTAGGGATAAAACTCTATAGAGATAGACAAAGGAGGCTGATTGGGTTATCCCAATCAACGTACATAGATAAGATCTTAGAACGGTATAACTTTGGTAATTGTAAGACAACAAACATACCGTTCAAACATGGGATTCATCTTTCTAAGAAGATGAGTCCACAAACAGAAGATGAGAAGGTTAGAATGTCTAACCAACCTTATGCTTCGTGTTTGGGTAGCATAATATATGCCATGTTATGTACAAGGCCTGATGTCAGTTTCGATGTTAGCGTAACTAGTAGATATCAGTCCAATCCAGGTAATGACCATTGGATGGCCATTAAACATATCCTCAAGTATCTTAAAGGTACTAAGGATAAGTTGATAATTTATGGGGGAAACGAACTGCAAGTTAACGGGTATACGGATTCCGATTTCCAATCGGATCCCGATGATAGAAAGTCTACATCTGGATTCGTATTTACCCTTAACGGAGGTACAGTTTGTTGGAAGAGTTCCAAACAGTGATCAACAACAGATTCCACCACTGAGGCGGAATATATTGCAGCTTCTGAAGTTGCAAAAGAGGCTGTGTGGATAAAGAACTTTATCACAGAATTGGGAGTTGTCCCAAGTATCGAGATTGCAATTCCGTTATACTGTGATAATACTGGAGCCATTGCGCAAGCAAAGGAACCGAGGGCGTATCAGAAGTCGAAGCATGTGGAACGCAAGTACCACATCATTCGAGATATTATGTCGCGAGGGGATATTAGTTCTAAATGTTCTTTTTTTTAGATTGCTAATAGAATAGTCGACTGGATAATCCCCATAGAGATTTGACGTTTGCATCTATATCTCTGGGATATATCCGGATACCTGTGACGGATGAATTATACATTTGCCATGACCTCGACCTGTATGATTCAGCGAGTTTATCCGTGATTGTCATAATTTTCGGGTGGATAAATTATGTACACGAAATTGGTTTTCGTGACGGATATGCCTGAATCTAGAGAGTCTCACTAATGAAATATACTCGTAGAGCACTAGGGCAACATTTATAAATAATATTGATTATTTATAAAGTCGTTTAAAGGTTAAACGCAAAATACATGTAAAAGGAATCGATAGTCATTTCCTTAATTTTTGTGTATTTGCATTTAATACTTGATTAATTCAAATACACATTAATTAATTGTCAAATTGAGATATTTGACTAATATCATAAATGAATATTTGTATTTAATATTTAATGTAAATATTATACATATATTTAATGTATTTGTATTTAATTAATTAATTAATTATTTAATTGTTAAATGATTAAATTAATTAAAGTATAGATATTTTAAAGTTATGATATTTGTTTTAATGGCTAAGTTGCAATTGTTGACTTGTTTAAAAATATCATTAAAGTGTAATGATCATTTTAACAAGTTAGCAAATTGAAATTCAAATGAAATGAAAACAAAATGTCTTGATATTTTCCCTAGCCAAATTCGGCCAAAGCAAGATGTGAGTAAGTATATATTGTTTCTTTTATTTTAGGGTTGAAGTAACCTAATACACTTTATCAAAACTCCATTAAAACAAAGCAAAGAAGGTAGAGAGAAAGAAAAAGAAAAATCAAAGAAAAGCTTGGAATTTAATATGTATTTCCAACCTTCCATTAGAGAGTAAATTGTTCCTCTTGTTGTGGGCTTCACTTGGTGATGTTCTTAAGTTTTTCTATTCTTTATTATTTTTGTTCTTGATGGATGAAATTTTGATGAAGGGGTTAAACATGTATGAAGTTGGAAGAATGTTACTAGTGTAGTAATAAGCATTCTTTTCATGGTTTTAGAACCTTGTTGCCATTCTAGAGTTATTGACCCACTCTTAAATGACCTATAATTGTTCTATAGTTGTTTCATTATATTGAGGCTTGATTGTAATGGAAGAAACATGATTGAAGCATTAGATTTTGTTAATTTGGTCTAATTTGTCCAATTTGAAGTAATTGAAAAATTAGGGTTTAATACCACTTCCAAATTTGGGGAGTTTCATTTATATGGTGTATTTTGATGTGTATATGATGCATTTAAAATATTGGGTTGATTGGATTTTGCCTTGATGTGTTTTGAACATAGGAAGTGCAAAATGCACAATTATTCCCTTTATGAGGCTCTCGGCCTTAGGCTTATTTTTGTGAACTTTTTGTTGCAAATGGAATTTCAATGTGTATGACATGTTAAATTCAAATATGTAATGATTTAGAATCATCCAAAATTGTTTCGAACAATTTCGGATTAAAATAAACAAAATATGACGTTTAATGGTAATTTGGTAAATTCACATAAATTTGATTTATAGTGTTTTATTTAATAATTTAATTATTGGATAATAAAATAAATAAGTTTATTTTATTAATCCGTGAAAAATTTTTGAAATCGGAAAAATTATGATTTTCCACGTTTCCGCTGCGTTACCGTATTTAGCCCCTAAAATCCCTACAAAGTATTCTCCACCACGGTCCGACCGTAATGTTTTAATACTTTTACCGGTCTGTTTTTCTACTTCCTGTCGAAACTCTTTGAATTTCTCAAAGTTTCCGACTTGTGTCTCATAAGATACACATAACCATAACGCGATGCATCATCCGTAAATGTTACAAAGTATTCATATCCACCTCTATCCTGGCTAGACATGGGCCCACATATGTCACTATGAACGAGGGCTAACAGTTCGGTGACACGTGCACATTTACCACTAAAAGGTGTTTTAGGCATTTTGCCTAATAAACAAGATTCGCAGACGTCATATGAATTTGGATTAAATCCGTCTAAGTACCCACTCTTCGAAAGTGTGGATATGCGAGTCTTGTTAATGTGTCCGAGACGACAATGCCACATATAAGTTTCGTCTTTGTTACTTAATTTAAGCCTTTTTTTGTTACATTATATGTTTGAGATTGATTTATATTCAAAATATAAAGACCATTATTCACATCAGCACTGCATATCTCCATATCATTTTT
Source organism: Zanthoxylum bungeanum (assembly GCA_019454045.1). Lineage (NCBI taxonomy): Eukaryota > Viridiplantae > Streptophyta > Magnoliopsida > Sapindales > Rutaceae > Zanthoxylum > Zanthoxylum bungeanum. The sequence continues at coordinate 33,376 of SKCR01044834.1, read as the reverse complement.
ATACATAAAACACCCAGTGTTTCTAAAAAAAAAAGTATACCCACATTGGGCTAATAAAGATACAATATAATATTCATAGTCAAACTAGGTACATAATAACAATCTGAAAGATTAAGTACATGCTCCGAGGGCAGTTCCAAAATATAAGTCCCAACGGCCAAAACGGCGACTCTAGTCCCATTTCCAACGCGGAGGTCAATCTCTCCTGAGGCCAGTCTCCTGCTAATCTGCAGATCATGCACATCAGTACATATATGAGTACCACAACCAGAATCAAAAATCTAATTTTTAAAACTAGAAGTAGACATGTTTATTTCTATAACAAACATACCTGAAGCTGGTGCCTTGCCCGCTTTAATTTCCTTCATGTGCGCCTTGTACTCATGGCAGTCACGCTTCCAGTGACCCCATTTGCCACACTGCAGGCATACATCTTGGGATTTGTCTTTTGCCTTCCCAGAAGACTTTGAGGATTTGGCCTTGCCCTTCTTCTTCTTCTTATTCTTTACACCTCGAGTAGCCTTCGGCCAAGGCTTGGGAGACTAAGATGTTGAAGTGAAGTGCGCCTCGCGCTTTTTTCCCTACAATAGCTCATTTTCTGCTTCACGCAGTATTGCTATCAGCTCTCCAAGAGTATGGTCTTGGTTCATCATATTGTAGTTCATGATGAACCCGCTCCAGCTATCAGGAAGAGACTACAAGATCAAATCTATAGAAGTCTCAGCCTCAAAGGTTATGCCTAGCTGACCCAGCTGTTCAATGTCAGCAATCATTTATGACACATGGTGCTCAACAGATGTACCCTCTGACATTTGAGAGTGAAAGATCTTTTTCTGTAATTCATACATTTGCGATCTAAGGTTAAATCGATGAAGGTCCTTCAATTTTGCCATCATAGTATATGGATCCAATCCCTTATTTTGGCGACGAAATTGAGGGGTTATCGCAGCGAGCATGACAGATTGAGCAGTTGAGTTGTCATCGCTATGAGTCTTCCAAAGCTCAATCTCAAATGACTGCTCATTTCCGGGCTTAGGCCCGAGAGGTCTCTCTATCGTATAGAGCATCCTCTCTGCCCCCAGGACAATCATGAGGTTCATATCCCAATCAGGAAAGTTCGCACCATTAAAGACATTTTCGCCCATGATAATGTCTCTAACTCTGATCTTTCCAGTCATCTTAATTGCAATAGTCAAACTATTCAATTAACGATATTTGGGTACAGTCCAACTGTTATAAGAAAAATAATAAAATATTAGTCCAACTAATAAATATATATAATTGACGAAATAATTTGAAAGCGCGTAATGCCATGTATTTGAACGAAATTACAAATTCAATACTGGCCTCCCACTATTTTTCGGCGAGCCTCTAACCCTCTGTTGAGTACTCGGGAAACTTAGTTTCCTAGTGGGCTAAGATTCCGTTAAATAATACACAACCTTGACTTTGTCCAACAAGCTGTATGATATTTAACTAGGTAGATCTCTAAGATCAATTGAATCTCATCCAATTCCTAGATCAGGTAGGTGGACCTCCAAGTCTGAAACATATATACAATATATATGCCAATATATTTTCCTAACCTTTTCCTCTGAATCAACTAAGCCTTGGCTTTGGCTCAACAAGCTTAATGATTCCAGTTAAGTGGGACCCATTGACTTTGGAAAGCTTCGTAATCGATGTCGATGAACAATAAGTGATCTTGACTTTGGCCAACAAATCACAACTTGGCCAAGACATGCGATATGGAACAAAGCCTTCATGATTCAAACACATCCGTGATGGACAAAGGTCTTAACTTTGGCCAACAAACCAATGCCAATCTTGGATCTTGAGAATGAATCACTCAATGGAAGGAAAACGCTTAATATTTGTTGAGGGTTTTTCGCGTAATTGGCAACCAATTAATTATCTTTGATTAGGTCTTATCATACACCCTTAAACATGCATTCTAAAAGCATAATAAGGCGCGATAAATAAATTAATAATGATATGCGGATGGATATCTCACAAATTGTTCCTAGAACAAATCACTCACTTTCCTCTCCTCGGCTAGCACTATTCTAACTTCTACCCAATTACATAATACAATAAAGAAACCTCATTACATTGAGGGGAATTGGTGAGAAGAGAATTACAAAGAATCGAGAGATAAAGGCTGGACACGCAGGTCCAATTTAATAAATTCTAAATTTATTAAAACAATTTCCAAAATTGCCCTCACCCATCTAATATCCATCCAATATACATTATTCATACAATACATGTTGGACAATTATGACCCATAGCGTCACTATTTGTACAGATCACGGTGTTGTTGTACAAATTAACTATGTGACAAAGGAGATTGCACTCTTATCATTTGTGATTAGATCACCTAGATATATAAATGATAGGAGGTCCCTGTGATTTGTTCCTGGATTGAGAATGATATGAGACAATATCAATCCATGAAGGATAAATCATTAAACATCCCTAGTCAGAGCATTATCGAGATTGGACATCGATGAATGCGTAAAAGACTAGTATTACACTTGTGCGCGTTGTGAGGGTACAACGACATAGTTCTCATATATTTGGGTATATGATACTCATGCAAGTGTAATAGGAGGTTGTGTTTCACCGATGGTATGAGAAACAGCTTCGCTCTGGATAGACCCCCTCGGAATTCCATTGGTAGTATGACTATGTGTCTATGGAAGTCCGAAATCAGGGTAGGTGTATTTGGTCTTAACCTGAGACTTGCACCGCTAATACTTACGACAATCAATATACTTTGGTTGCGGTCATCCAGGGCTTTAACAGGTTCTGTGTACGCCAATGCTGGGTATATTAAGAATCGTAGTGTGTTGGGTGTGATGTCAAGACGGAAGTGTCACTCTAGTCATAATGGAGATGATGATCGCGTAGGGATACAGAACTGGTTCTCTAAAAAGGTTGCAACCATCGGGATAATATGACTTGGTCATGATTATTCGATATTAAAGAGACTAGTTGCTCGTCATCCGATATGTGCTTCGTACGGGGCATACATTGTACCAGCCACAGGCCTTGCATGTGATCATCCTATACTGGACAGAAATACGTAATACTACGTATACTACGCCTGATATAGATCATTTATTCCTGTAAGGATATTTCTGGAGAATTGGGTAGGCATGGCGTTTTGGCCAACCTTGTCTTGTAAATCGGTATAAACGTAGTACGAGGTACTTCCGTGTTTGGATAGTCCGACGACCGAATTTACTGCCAACATATCCGGGGATCTCATGGGTCGCTTCCCGAAGATTCACCGATGACGTATGACTCGCACTTTTATTAATCTGGATTAATAAGATGAGAGAGAAAATTAATCTGGGATTAATTGCGGAGATATTTTATCTGGGATAAAATATCAATTAAAGAGAGATTAGATTATTGGATTAATCGATTAATTATATATTTGATATATTAAACGAAATTGGATTTCGATGCCAAATTAAAATTAGATTTTAATTCGGGCGAATGAATTAATTTAGAATTAATTCGTTAGCGACGTGAATAGTGACTTCACTAGGCGTAATCATTTAATTGTGTCGCAACGGAAAATTCGTTAATTTGGAATTAGCGAACCCGAGCCCGAGATTGTTTGCGAGCGCATTCGCATTTCGAATTCGAGTGCGGCACGCAAGTCAAATCAAGCGTCAAATCATGTCACTTTGAGTGATATGACACTTGATTGATTGATGTGATTGATTGAGTTGTTTGGTTAGTGAATGAGTGTGGAACACTTAAGGTTGGTGGAAAGCTTTTTTGAAAGCTTAACAAGACATTTACTATATTTTAATATATGGTATATATGTCTTTGATTTTTTGAAAATCAACACAACTCTCACAACTCTTCTCCCTCTCCATTCTCCTCTCATTCTCGCCCAAGAGGGCTGTTCTTGTTCTGGTTTGCTGCGAAACCAGTGAGCAAAAAGGGAAGCCAAAAGTGCTTGATTTTGTGGCAAAATCAAGAGAGCTAGCACTCCGAGAGACATGCGAAGGTGATAGGGAAGTCCACCCATAAGCCGGGAATCAAATGACGAAGCTTGGAGCTTGGTTTCTTGTTGATTGAAGGCCAAAAATCAGTGAGGACAACAGCCCACTGCTGCAGTTCACAGTGAGCAGAAAAGGAAATTTTCGTTGCCTCCCGCGTCGCTCAACCGCTCGATGTGAGTATTCCGTGACTTTCTCGAATGTATTCGCACTTATTTTCATTGCTTGTTTCGATCTTGGGATGCTTAGTATTTCCAACAATGGTATCAGAGTAAGGAAAATCATGAAATTGATTTAGGGCTTAAAATTGGGTAAACTTGATTTTGAGCATGATTAATGAAATTGGATGAATTAGTATGCTTAAATGTGTTTAAATTGAGGATTGATTGGATCAATTTGTTGAAATTATGTTTGGAACAAATTTCCCCAATTTTTTGGTGATGGCCGAATAGGTTGAGCCCTATAATGTCTTGGGATTTTTGATTTTTGATCACTGGATGTGTTGGAAATCATTCGGGAATATGATTTAATGTCGATTGTGGAATTAATTGGATTGAATTCGAATCGGACATAAAATCCCCAAATTGCCGAGAATGATATAGCATGAAAATGGGTTTGATTTTAATTAAATTGTGTTGGACATGATTTAATATTAATTGAGCATGATTAATTGTATAAATTAATGTTTTGGAAATATTGATTTGGGTGATTAAATGTGTTATACACTTTAATGTAATTAAATTGGGAAAATTAGATTTTTGGAATTTAATTATTTGGGCCTTAAATTGATTTGGGTTTGTTGTGTTGTTATTGGGCTTATTGGGTTTGGTTGTACCAAGTTGGGTTTAGGCCAAATGGATTGGATCCAATTGGGCCCAAAACCGCTTCCATAAAGCCCAAATGCGACTAATGGACCTTTAAAGTTTAATTGGGCCTAATGGGCCTAAATTGATTTCTGGGCTTATGGGGTAACTCCCGGATTGTGTTGGATAATATGACCCATAGCGTCACTATTTGTACAGATCACGGTGTTGTTGTACAAATTAACTATGTGACAAGGAAATTGCACTCTCATCATTTGTGATTAGATCACCATAGATATATAAATGAAGAGAGGTCCATATGATTAGTTCCTGGATTGAGATGATATGAGACAGTATCAGTCCACGAAGGATTAATCATTAAATATCCCTAGCCGGAGTATTGTCGAGACAGGACATCGATAATGCGGAATAGGCTAGTATTGCACTTGTGCACGTTGTGAGGGCACGACGGCATAGTTCTCATATATTTAAGTATTGGATACTTATGCAAGTGCGATAGGAGGTTGTGTTTCACCGATGGTACGGGAAACAGCTTCGCTCTGGATAGACCCTTCGGAATCCCATTGGTATTATGACTATATGTCTATGGGAGGCCGAAATCAAGGTAGGTGTGTAAAGTCTTAACCTGAGACTTACATCGATAATACTTACGATAATCGATAGACTTTGGTCTTGGTGGTACATGGCTTTAACCGGTTCTCTGCGTACACCACTTCTGGGTTTATCAGAGAGTCGTAGTGTATTGGGTGTGATGTCAAGACGGAAGTATCACTTCAGTCATATTGGAGATGATGTCACGCAGGATACGGTATTAGTGCTCTTAAGTGTTGCGCAACCATCGGGATATTATGACTAGGTCATGCATATCCGATTATAGAGACTAGTTACCAGACATCCGACGTGTGCTTCGGACGGGGCAGACACTTATCCAGCCCCAGCCCTAGCACGTGACTATCCGATACTGGGCCGATATACACAATACTACGGTATATTACGCTTGATACAGATCTATATATTCCTGTAAGAATATTTCTGGAGAATTGGGTAGGCATGGCGCTTTGCTAGAAGCTAACCTTGTCTTGTAAATCGGTATAAACATAGTACGAGGTACTTACGTGTTCGGATAATCGACGACCGTATTTACTGCCAACATATCCGGAGATCTCATGGGTCGGTTCCTGAAGATTCACCGATGACGTATGACTCGCACTTTAATTAATCTGGGATTAATTCGATGAGAGAGAAAATTAATCTGGGATTAATTACGGCGATATTTTATCTCGGATAAAATATCGTTAAAGAGAGAGAACGATTAATTTGGAATTAATCGATAAATTAATATATTCGATATATTATAACGAAATTAGATTTCGACGCGGAATTGAAATTGGATTTTAATTCGGGCGAACGAATTAATTTAGAATTAATTCATTAGCGACGTGAATAATGATTTCACTAGGCGTAATCATTTAATTACGACGTAACGGAAAATTCGTTAATTTGGAATTAGCGAACCCGAGCCCGGGATTGTTTGCGAGCGCATTCGCATTTCGAATTCGAGTGCGACACGCAAGTCAAATCGAGCGTCAAATCGCTAGTCACATCAAGCGTCAAATCAAATGTCACTTTGAGTGATGTGACATGTTGTCACTTGATTTGAGTGATTGATGTAGAAGTTGAAGAAGCAACATTTGCTTTTACTTTTTGACTTTAGCATTTAATGAAAAGTAAAAAGAATTGGTAAATGGTTTTATTAATTTTAGAAATTATAAAACTAATTACATTTTTTCTTTTTCTTTCTCTCTCTCCACTCTCCTTTTACGCATCTCTTCCTCTCCCTCTCTTTTCCCTCCTTCTCACATACGGCTTTGAGCCATTCTTTTCTTCTGGTTTTTGCCGATTGAAAACGAGAAGCAGTGAGATGAATGTGACGATTTTTGTTGCAAATCAAGTGCTAGCACACTCTAGGAGGCATACCAAGGTGATAGGGAAGTGTCTTCATGAGCATGGAAAAGCTTGAAGCTTGGAGCTTCAATGGAGGTCATCAATGGCCGAACATGGAGGAGGAAAACAGTCACCACCGTGCAGCCCCCACCATGCGCAGCCCACTGCCGAGCTCCCAAGGCAGTGCGTTTTTGTTCTTCTACCGCAATCTACCGATCAATGTGAGTTATTCCGCACCTCCTTTGATATGTATTCAACTCGTTTATGCATGATTTATGATCCTTGGGACTTGATTGAAACTCAACAATGGTATCTTGAGCCATTTGTGCATAAAACGTTTTTAGGGTTCTTGAGCAAAATTTGGGGCTTTTTGATTTAAGCATGATTTTGACAAATTGTTTGTTTAAGAATGCTTGTATATGAATAATTTAGAGTTATATGTAATCAATTTGAAGAAAAATTAATTGGATTGATTTTCCCCAATTTGCTTATTGTTGGCCAAAACTTTAATTTGGGTAAACTTGATTTTGAGCATGTTTAATGAAATTGGATGATTTAGAATGCTTAATGTTGTTTAATTGATAATTGATTAGATCAATTTGATGAAAAAGTGTTTGGAACAATTTTCCCCATTTGCTTGTGATGGCTGAAAATATGAACCCTAATATTGTCTTGGATTTTGATTTTTTTGTTCATTGGATGACTTGGAAATCATTTAGGGATGTTGAATTTATGTTTGATTGGGTTCAATTGGATTGAATTTGATTTGGGCATAATTTCCCTCTTTGGCCGAGACACTTGAAGCATGAAATTGGGTTTGATTTTGATTTAATTATGTTGGACATGATTAATTGATGTTAAGCATGATTAATTGGACAAATTTGATGTTTTGGAAACTTTGATTTGGGTAATTAATAATGCTATACACTTTAGGTAATTTAATTGGAAAATTTGGAATTTTTGAAATTAAATTATTGGGCTTAAAATTGGATTTGGGCTTTTTAAGTTGTTATTGGGTTTATTGGACTTTGTTGTACAAAGTTGGTTTAGGCCAAAATTGGTTGGATACAATTAGGCCCAAAACCGCTTCCAAAAGGCCCAAATGCGACTAATGAACCTTTAACGTTTAATTGGGCCTAATGGGCCTAAACTAATTTATGGGCTTATGGGGTAACTCCCGGATTGGACTTTGGTTGCGGGTTTGACCCGAGTTGACCAAAAGTCCACGCCTCAAGAAATTAATTAAAAGCCCATTGGACTTTAATTAAATTAATATTGGATATTAATCGGGCTTTGAGACCCGTAACGATTAAATTTGGAATTTAAGTCGTAAAGGTTTATTTTATAAAGTGTAATATTTAATTTGGAATTAATAATGAATTAGAATTAAATGCGTATTAAATTGGATTTAATCATGTAATTTAATTTTAATTCGGGAATTCGTACTTTAAGTACTTGTTCGCAATACGAGTTTGACTCGAACAAAATCAAATCTTTGTTTGAACATTGGATGATCACTAATTATCAGATTAATTAATTTGATTAGATTGATTGATAACATGCTTGTATGAATACATGGTTGTGATGTTTGAATAATGTATATCGGATGGATATTAGTCGGGTGGGGCGATTTTGGAAATTGTAATGTCTATCCTGTAAGGAAATCTATTAAAGGGTTATCTATCCTCAAGGAAGATCGTGGGTTATTAAGTCTAAGGCTGAAACCTAAAATTCATTTGTCAAGTTTATTTTAGATTTACTAGATCAATCTTATTAATGGCCAATTAACAAGACGCATTAAGCTTAAGACTTAATAAGTAAACCTTTAAATTACCCAAACTATAAAATAACCCCTTATAAACCGGTGATATTAGAATTCATCACAACCCCATATAACTAACTTAGTTACGACACATAACTAGGGCAAGTAAAAACTCAAATAAAATAAAAGACACAAAGTAAAATGTTGAAAAGTAAATTGCTGAAAAGTAAATGACGGAAAGTAAATGCTGAAATTAAATACTGAAAATTAAATGCTGAAAAGTAAATGCTGAAAGTAAATTACTGAAAAGTAAATGCTGAAAGTAAATTGCTGAAAGTAAATTGCTGAAAAGTAAATGCTGAAAGTAAATAAAGTAAAAGTACAATAAAAGAAAATACTGAGGTAAAAAGATCCACTTTTATTACTTCTATTTTAGATATCTCCCTTAATATAATATATTAACTTTGCATGATAATTACCAACCAGCCATATAGGCGGTATCCAGATTAAGTCAAATTAATAATTAATTACCAACCGACCAATCAGGCGGTATCCAGTTTAGTCAGGTTAAAACCAATTTAAATAATTACCAACCGACCATATGGCGGTATCCTCGTTAAGTCAGGTTTTAACTAGTTTATATATTATAATTAAGGGAGATTAATCTAAATATTAGTAATAAAAGTTTTACCTTTTACCCCAGCAAAGGGGAGTTACCTCCTCATTACTGAAAAGTAAAAACTGAAAATTAAAGAAAGAAAAGTATTGTGCGTAAAAGTAAATTGCGGAAAGTAAAAACTGAAAAGTAAAGAAAAGAAAGTGCGAAAGCGGAAATTAATTACTGAAAGCTGTAAATAAACAAAAAAGATACAATCATTTTAGTAATCTTAAGGAATTCCTTAGAAGAAAGTATGAATTTACAAATGAAATGGCTTGATATTTATAGGCAAAATTTTGCCTCCATCAAATCATCCACCAAATCCATTATTAATTGCTCCACTAATCGCTCCACTAATTGCTCCACCAAATCCATTATTAATTGCTCCACTAATTTCTTATCATGTTTGTGGTGATTTGATAATTTTTATTATTTTTTTATTATTATTTTTTTTGCTTTGAAAATGACTTTAATAATTACACACAACACACTTCTGGATGGTTCATCAATTTCGGGCATGAAATCTTCAGAATTCGAAATTATTTTATCTTTCAAAGTTGTATATCTTTGAGTCTTATTTAATCTAGAACTTGAATCAGCTCAATCCGATATCGGAATAAAAGGTTATGCCCAAAATACGCCAGATGTGCAAAACTGGAATTTCCAAAACCGCACTTCGTTAAAACGCCATTTCAAGTTTCCAATCTCCAAAATTAATATGTCAAGTCCAATTTTTGCTCTTATTTGACCCACATTTCGTCCTAAATGATTTCATTGTGTCCCAATATTATTTTATCTGCAAAATAAACTAAAACACATCAAAACGTTCATCAAACCCGAGAAACTAAACAAAATATTAAGTAAAAGGGGCGGTAAATATTGATATATTTTCCGCTCATCACACACCCCCAAACCTAACATTTTGCTAGTCCTCGAGCAAAACAACAAAATAAAATACAAGAAACAGTTAAAATTAAACTAAGCCACTTTCGTAGGGATCACGGTTGCATTTAGCGTATGCAACAAGCCTTTAAACCCCTAGGTGTCCCTAGTGGACGAGTTATAGTCTCGTGAGGGCTTACAGGAAAGATACCCACAAACGTTTTACAAAAGTAAAAAGGTAGTGAAACTAATGCACACAAAAGAAAAAAAAAAAAAAAAAAGAGAATAAAGAAGTTAGTGACTAATCAGGTGAAACTTCTACTCCAAGTTACTAGTTGTTTTCTTTCTTTCTAAATTATTGAATAAGTAAATTCTCCGATTATATTTACCATTCTCCATATGCACAGCCGACAAAATATTAATCAACTCATTTTTGCCCACAACAGTCACAAGTGCAGTTGATAAGAGAGTAATATTTTTGTCCTAAAGTTTTATCAGAATTCACACATTTTTGCAGCAATGGAATAATTTTTCTGATTTTTCTGATTTTTTTTCTTTGATTTTTTATTTTTTTATTTATATACAATATCTTCCATCTATGTAGCGAGTGTTGGGTTGGTGGCTCCCAAACCAGTTGGCTTTAGGGCACCAGGTGTTAAGACACCCCTACGGACTTAATTACTCAGACTTCAGATATATATATATTTTGCAGCATCTTTGATCCATGTAGCGAGCTTTGGGTCAGTGACTCCCAAACCAGTTGGCTTTAGGGCACTAGGTGTTAAAACACCCTTACAGACTTAATAACTCAGATCTCAGACGTTTTTTTTTTTACTCCATCACTTTTTGAGATGCTGCCTCCAATTAAACTAGAGCACTGAATATTACAAACTTTTTAATTATAGCTCATGTCCGTATGTTACTATGCATGTTGATAATATCTGCTAACTGAGCATATGGAGATCCATTTTTGTCAGTATTATGGAGAATTCACAAATTAAATAATTCAAAAGGAAATAAACAAAAATTAACTTGTTCCGAATTAGGTTTGAGATACGTCTCAGGAGTGGAAACTCCTTACTCAGCTATCTCTTACCAATTTCACCTTTTTAGTCAAAATAAAAACACAAAAACGTAAAAAAAATTTGTAATTTTTGAAAAAATTTCAATTTTTTTTTTGTATTTTTCGAAAAATTTTGGCCTGAAAATAAAAACAACACACAAACTAAAAACAAGGTACTAATCAACTAATTCCCTCCCCCAAACCTAAATGAGACATTATCCCCAATGTCTTAAACAATAGAAGAAGAGTTTAGAAGATAATACCTGGTTAGCTGAAATTCTACAGGAAATTAAAGGTTAAGATCCAGATTAATCCGACGCCTCTTACCACGATCGTCCTCAGACCAATTTATCTTTGAAAGGATAGGGTCAATTTGTGGTTCATAGGCTAAGAGTTGGTCTATTAGATCCGAAGCAGTTCTGGCAGTGAAGATGAGTTCTTTTAAAGGTTTTGACACGAACCAATTTCTCCGGGCATCATCAAGAAACACACAAAGAAAATCATAAAATCCATCAACGTTAAACAGCCCAATTGGTTTCTGGTGTATGTTCAAGTTCGCCCAAGATAGCACTATAAAAATTTCCTCTAATGTGCCCAAGCCACCTGGTAAAGCAATAAAAGCATCAGCACGGTTAATCATTTCTACCAATCGTTCAAACATACCTGGCACGATCATTTCCTCTCCGTTTGATGGTTCAATAAGATTTGCCTCTGCCAAGTGTTTTGGGATGATTCCCAAAACGTGACTGCCTCCCTCCTGTACAGCTTTTGAAACGATCCCCATAAGTCTAAGATTGCCTCCGCCATATACTAAGTGTATATTCCTTGCAGCTAAGACTCGACCCAATTCCTGTGCTGCTTCTACGTATTGTGGCTTAACACCAATACTAGTTCCGTAAAACACACATATGTTTTCAACTCGTCTTCTTGAAGTGGCTTCCATGTTTTACTCTGGATGTCTTCAAAAGTGCAATGATGAGTTGAATTTATAACACCTGAAAAGGGTGAGTAAAATAATAGCACTAGTACCTGCCAAATGACAATTATTAGTTAATATTAAAATATATCGTGATAATCAAAAAGGTCTGGATCATGTCGGAGAAAATAAAAGAAAACAACAAAACAAATTACAATTATTAGGAAAAGACAAAGAGATATAATATTTACAAGAAAAGTAGCGGCTTAATTGACGTCTATGCGTCAGGGACAAGCTTCCCATCCAATTTTCTTATAAATTGGCAAACATGGTCTTTTTGAGTCAGATTCCCAAGACTTAACTGTTGTCTTTCTTTTTGAAATTGTGTATGTAATTTGCGAATGGCTATGTGAATATATCCACTGGGATGCGTCTCAAGAGTCGAAGATATATCATCTAAAGACTCCTTACTCAAGCCATCTCTAATGAATTTAATTTTGTCTTCGCGATTATCAGACACCATTCCTAAAGAACGACAACGAGTATTGCAATTCCAGCGTGCACATTTGTAACAAACACCCATTTGCTTAGCTCTACGTTTCTTTGCATAGGTGCTTCTTCCAAAACCAGGCAGATGTGAAATAAAAGAGTCAGAAGACTCACCTGCCAATCGGACCCGTGCTTCAATTACCCAACGAATATCATTAGGAACACCATGGATCGTTAGTAATCTCATCCGTTCCAATCGAGCTTTGTAGACTTTCATCAGAGAGTTTTGAGGGAGAGAAGGAAATTGCTTGTGAAGTTTTGCGAGAACTTCTTCCATCCTGAAATGTCTTAATCTGCAAAAACTAAACACACAAAATTAAATCATACCAAATCACAATATATACACAAATTGCATGGGTTGCCTCCCTGCTAGCGCTAAGTTTAACGTCGACAGCTAGACATGACTTCTCGAACGTTAGGCTGGATCTGAAAGTGTGACACTTTCTTTTTGTCGCTCAAATGATTCTCCCCAGTAGTGCTTGACACGATTGTTTTTAACCTTGAAAGTTTTGTTGGAGTCAGGATCATGTATCTCAACGGCTCTATCTGGTAAAACTTTGGTGATCACAAATGGACCTGACCACCGTGATTTTGGCTTCCATGGGAAAAATTTCACCCTTGATTTGTTTAACAGTACCTTCTGCCCTGGTTCCAGTTTTATGCGCACAAAATTCTCATCATGTCTTTTCTTGGCCTTTTCTTTGTACAATTTGGCATCCTCAAAAGGCTGATTGTGAAATTCCTCCAATTCGTTGAGCTGGTGGAACTTTTTCTCTTCTGCTGCTTGTAGTGCAAGAATTGGCTTTTTCAGTGCAAAAGACGCTTTATCTTTAGGCTCCACAGGCAATTGACATATTTTAAGTTTGTTGACCTTCTCGCCTTTCCCTTCTCAACTGTCTGATGGTTCTTTCAATTTCTCGGTCAAGCGGTTGAGTTCAAAGCTTCTGGTTCATCTCATGAAGTTTCTGAGAATCTGAAACACTAGAAAATAAAAACAATAAGTAAAAAGAAAATTAGATACAAATAAAGGTATCTAACCTTAAAACTAATTGTTTACGCCGGCAACGGCGCCAAAAACTTGACCGGCGTAAACACACACGTATAACGCAAGCGTACGTATCGTTTAAGTAGTATAAAAAGTATCGATCCCATGAGGACTTAATACCTAATCTATTAATTTTATGAGGTCAAATGATTACTAGTATCTAACAGGTTGATTGAATGATTTGAAATGATGATGATTCTAAATTTAAAAACAAGTAAATAAAATTGCACAAAAGTAGGTTTAAGAAAATTCAATATTAAAAACTATCTAGGGTTGTGAATCTTTCTAATATCTTTTAAAAGATGAAGTGTTTATTTTATGGTTGTGTAATAAATCGGTTTACTAACCTGTAACACTAAATTATGCAAAAGCCTCTGTCGATGGTCAGACGCAAATACCCAGTTTAACCCAATTGAACCATATGTCTATGTCAACCAAATTATCTGGATTCATTAAGTTTAAGTTCCAATTATGGCTACCCCCGCCCGACAGGTATAGGTCTATCCTGTAAGGAAATCTATTAAAGGATTATCTATCCTCAAGGAAGATCGTGGGCTATTAAGTCTAAGGCTGAAACCTAAAATTCCTTTGTCAAGTTTATTTTAGATTTACCACATCAATCTTATTGGTGATCAGACAACAAGAAGCATTAAGCTTAAGACTTAATAAGTAAACCTTTAAATTACCCAAACTATAAAATAACCCCTTATAAACCGGTGATATTAGAATTCATCACAACCCCAGATAACTAACTTAGTTATGACACATAACTAGGGCTAGTAAAAACTTAAATAAAATAAAAGACATAAAGTAAAATGCTGAAAAGTAAATTGCTGAAAAGTAAATGACGGAAAGTAAATGCTGAAATTAAATACTGAAAATTAAATGCTGAAAAGTAAATGCTGAAAAGTAAATTACTGAAAAGTAAATGCTGAAAAGTAAATTACTGAAAAGTAAATAAAGTAAAAGTACAATAAAAGAAAATGCTGAGATAAAAAGATCCACTATTATTACTTTTATTTTAGATATCTCCCTTAATATAATATATTAACTTTGCATGATAATTACCAACCAGCCATATAGGCGGTATCCAAATTATGTCAAATTAATAATTAATTACCAACCGACCAATATGACGGTATCCTCGTTAAGTCAGGTTTTAACTAGTTTATATATTATAATTAAGGGAGATTAATCTAAATATTAGTAATAAAAGTTTTACCTTTTACCCCAGCAAAGGGGAGTTACCTCCTCATTACTGAAAAGTAAAAACTGAAAATTAAAGAAAGAAATGTATTGTGCGTAAAAGTAAATTGCGGAAAGTAAAAACTAAAAAGTAAAGAAAAGAAAGTGCGAAAGCGGAAATTAATTACTGAAAGCTGTAAATAAAAAAATAAGATACAATCTTCTTAGTATTCTTAAGGAATTCCTTAGAAGAAAATATGAATTTACAAATGAAATGGCTTGGTATTTATAGGCAAAATTTTGCCTCCATCAAATCATCCACCAAATCCATTATTAATTGCTCCACTAATTGCTCCACCAAATCCATTATTAATTGCTCCACTAATTGCTTATCATGTTTGGTGGGGATTTGATAATTTTTATTATTTATTTATTAATTAATTTATTTTTGATTTGAAAATGATTGAAAATGACTTTAATAATTACACACAACACACTTCTGGATGGTTCATCAATTTCGGGCATGAAATCTTAAGAATTCGAAATTATTTTTTCTTCCAAAGTTGTAGATATTTGAGTCTTCGCTAATCTGGAACTTGAATCAGCTCAATCCGATATCGGAGTAAAAGGTTATGCCCAAAATACGCCAGATGCGAAAAATTGGAATTTCCAAAACTGCACTTCGTTAAAACGCCCTTTCAAGTTTCCAATCTCCAAAATTAATATGTCAAGTCCAATTTTTGCTCTTATTTGACCCATATTTCGTCCTAAATTATTTCATTGTGTCCCAATATTATTTTATCTGTAAAATAAACTAAAACACATCAAAACGTTCATCAAACCCGAGAAACTAAACAAAATATTAAGTAAAAGGGGCGGTAAATATTGATATATTTTCCGCTCATCAAGTAGCACTTGTGATTCTTAGACTTGAGATGCCACTGTGGGCACATGAGACATCTTCTACACTTAGATAGTAGTCACGTCACCGATCTATTTAGATCAGACCCCCGCCTCTTTGTTGTGTGTAGATAGATCCTCAGGGTGTCCTGTGTGTATCGAGAAAGGATCCGTCAGTTCTGTGTATCAGAGCATAGGTATTCCTTATGATTAGCAATCCGATAAAAACCATGGGCCCGTGGTATAATTTAGAAGTTAGTTCTAAATGTTCTTTTTTTAGATTGCTAATAGAATAGTCGACTGGATAATCCCCATAGAGATTTGACATTTGCATCTATATCTCTGGGATATATCTGGATACCTGTGACGGAGGAATTATACATTTTCCATGACCTCGACCTGTATGATTCAGCGAGTTTATCCGTGATCGTCATAATTTTCGGTTGGATAAATTATGTACACGAAATTGGTTTTCGTGACAGATATGCCTGAATCTAGAGAGTCTCACTAATGAAATATACTCGTAGAGCACTAAGGCAACATTTATAAATAATATTGATTATTTATACAGTCGTTTAAACGTTAAACGCAAAATACTTGTAAAGGGACCCGATAGTCATTTCCTTAATTTGTGTGTATTTGCATTTAATACTTGATTAATTCAAATACACATTAATTAATTGTCAAATTGAGATATTTGACTAATATCATAAATGAATATACGTATTTAATATTTAATGTAAATATTATACATATATTTAATGTATTTGTATTTAATTAATTAATTAATTATTTAATTGTTAAATAATTAAATTAATTAAAGTATAGATATTTTAAAGTTATGATATTTGTTTTAATGGCTAAGTTGCAATTGTTGACTTGGTTGAAAATATCATTAAAGTGTAATGATCATTTTAACAAGTTGGCAAATTGAAATTCAAATGAAATGAAAACAAAATGTCTTGATATTTTCCCTCGCCAAATTCGGCCAAAGCTAGATGTGAGCAAGTATATATTTTTTATTTTATTTTAGGGTTGAAGTAACCTAATACACTTTATCAAAACTCCATTAAAACAAAGCAAAGAAGGTAGAGAGAAAGAAAAATAAAAATCAAAGAAAAGCTTGGAATTTAGTTAGTATTTCCAACCTTCCATTAGAGAGTAAATTGTTCCTCTTGTTGTGGGCTTCACTTGGTGATGTTCTTAAGTTTTTCTATTCTTTATTCTTTGTGTTCTTGATGGATGAAATTTTTATGAAGGGGTTAAGCATGTATGAAGTTGGAAGAATGTTACTAGTGTAGAATAAACATTCTTTTCATGGTTTTAGAACCTTGTTGCCATTCTAGAGTTATTGACTCACTCTTAAATGACCTAGAATTGTTCTATAGTTGTTTCATTATGGTGAGGCTTGATTGTAATGGAAGAAACATGATTGAAGCATTGGATTTTGTTAATTTGGTCTAATTTGTCCAATTTGAAGAAATTGAAAAATTAGGGTTTAAGACCACTTCCAAATTTGAGGCTTTTCATTTATATGGTGTATTTGGATGTGTATATGATGCATGTAAAATATTGGGTTGATTGGATTTTGCCTTGATGTGTTTTGAACATAGGAAGTGCAAAATGCACAATTATTCCCTTTATGAGGCTCTCGGCCTTAGGCTTATTTTTGTGAAATTTTTGTTGCAAATGGAATTTAAATGTGTATGACATGTTATATTCAAATATATAATGATTTAGAATCATCCAAAATTGTTTCGAACAATTTCGGATTAAAATAAACAAAATATGACGTTTAAGGGTAATTTGGTAAATTCACATAAATTTGATTTATAGTGTTTTATTTCATAATTTAATTATTGGACAATAAAATAAATAAGTTTATTTTATTAATCCGCGAAAAATTTTTGAAATCGGAAAAATTATGATTTTCCACGTTTCCGCTGCGTTACCGTATTTAGCCCCTAAAATCCTTTCAAAATGGTATCAGAGTGAGTCTGATTCTAGGCCCCCTAAAATGATTAGCCTTACTTAATTCAATGTTTAATCATGTTTTCTTGATATTATACATGCATAATATAATCTAATTTGATTAGATTTAGGGTGTATGACACTTAGCGGAAAATCCCTAATTAATAAGGTTTAAATGTAATTATGTATTTGATGCACGTTATATGGTCCGTCTTGTCAATACGGTTTACTAATATTTCTCCGTGACTACATCCGAGACCATGATTCTGTTGTGAGGATGTAGCCGATAGAGATTTATTTATACCGGATGTATATCAGATATTAGATAAATTCAAGCGAAAGCGCAATCCTGAACGTGCCCTAGCTGTCAGGGTTACGCAAGTAACTTGAGTTTATCATTGACAAGTTTAACCTTGGTACGTCTCCTTGTCTGCCTGATGAATATATGTAAGCGAGACCGTGCCTCTGCTGTGAGCTGAAATATATTCACGGGATCCACTTTTCACTATTTGTATTTAATTTAATTATTAAATCTTTGTATTATGTTTGGGGATTACAGTATTGCATGATTTAGTGGGAGAGACATTTTTAGATTAAAAATCCATGATCTAGTTTATGCTTTTGATATTATATGAAACTGCTTATTTTCTGCTAACCATTTTTTGTGATCTATATGATAGATTTGCGATGGCGGCACCATCCACTAATCAGTTTGTGCATATGCTTGATGCGAACAAACTTAAAGGCGCAGAGAACTTCGCTGATTGGGATCTGGATTTGAGGATAGTCCTCGATTCCGAGAGGTTAGGATATGTTCTTGAGGGTCCACTACCCCTTGCTGTGGCAGTTGACGCTTCACCGGAGGAACGCGAAGTCTTCCAAGCTTGGAAAGATGATGATTTAAGGGTTAAATCATGCATCTTAAGTTCGCTTTCACCGGGACTCAAGAAACGGTATTATGGCATGTCAGATGCCTATACTATGATGACACGATTAAGATAATCGTTTGAGAACCAAGAACAAGTAGTTGTTCACAAGGTCGCAATGGAACTGTTCCATGCGCGATTGGATGAGGGGCAAGCTGTTAGCCGCATGTTCTTCAAATGATCCATTTGATCGATCAATTGAGGCAACATAATCTCATTTTGAATGAAATTCTCGGTAGGAGTGTCATTCTTGGTTCTCTCCCAGCTTCTTATCGCCAGTTCGTGATGTACTTCAACATGAACGGGACTATCTGTACCTACCATGAGTTACATAGGATGTTGCTCACGGCGGAGGAGGACCTCAAGAAGGGAGTACCGACTCGCCCTCCGAGACCTACTTCTCTTTCTGCTTCTTCCCAGGCCTGGCTAAAGGGAAAGAAGAAGAAAGGGAAGAAGAATAAGGGTTTCGGTCCTCAACCACAGACAAAGATAGCTAAGCCCAAAAGGGCTTCTGAAGACAAGTGCCATCACTGCAACAAAGTCGGGCACTGGAAAAAGAACCGTCCTGACTACATAGCCCAGCTGAGGAGGGAGAGAGCATCTACATCAGATACATTTATTTTTCCAGTTATTGATATATCTTTGGCTTGTGAAGCCGTTACATCCAATTGGATTTTAGATTCTGCTTGTCCCATTCACAATTGCAATTCGTTGCAGGTGCTGAAGGAAAGTAGAAGACTGAAGCCTGGAGAGATGCAGTTGCGATTCGGGAGTGGAGACTCTCTGGATGCAGTTGCAGTGGGAGTATGCGAGATCTCATTGCCGAATGGGACACTTTTGTTAAATGACTGCCATTTTGTGCCTGGATGTGTAGCTAATATTATATCACTTTTGTATTAGATACAGAAGGCTTTTGTATTAATATTAAGAACTGTTCTTTGTATTTATATGATAAAAGTAATATTCAGATCCTTTGTTGTCCAAACCAGCATGGTCATTATACATTGCAAACTTCAAAAGATATTTTAAATACTGGAGTTAATAAACGTAGTTTACCTGTAATTAATAATACTGAACTTTGGCATATGCGGCTGGGTCACATAGGCGTTAAATGCCTTACCCAATTGGTTAGGAATGGTTTGATACCAGATCTTACCATTGAATCTTATCCAACTTGTGAATCATGTATTCAGGGTAATATGAACAAAGCCCCATTTTCTGGTGTTGGACACCGCGCCACTAACTTACTGGAACTCATACATTCTGATATATGTGGTCCACTGAGTCAGACTGCTCACAGTGGTTATTCGTACTTCGTTACATTTACCGATGATCTGTCACGGTACAGTTATGTGTATTTGATGCGACATAAATTGGAAACCTTTGAAAAGTTCAAAGAGTTCCGAAATGAAGTAGAAAAACAAACTGGTCAATATATTAAATGCCTTCGATCCGATCGAGGCGGCGAATACATGAGTGGTGAGTTCATGGATTATATGAAGGAGAATGGGATTCTCGCTCAATATACTCCTCCAGGTACTCCACAGCACAATGGAGTGTCTGAAAGGAGAAATCGGACTTTATTGGATATGGTCCGATCGATGTTGAGTTTCACAGATTTGCCCTATTATTTATGGGGCTACTCTCTTTTAACAGCTGCACATCTTTTGAATAAGATTCCTTCAAAAGCTGTTCCTATGACACCGTATAAGATATGGTTTGGTAGGAGACCAAATCTTGGTTACATTAAGGTTTGGGGTTGTCCTGCCTATGTCAAGGTGACTCAGCAAGATAAGTTTTCACCTCGAGGGCAAAAGTTTAGGTTTGTCGGATATCCTTCGAATACAAGGGGATATCTGTTCTATGATACCGAGCATCGAAATGTGTTCGTAGCTCGCTTCCCAAAATTTCTAGAAGTAGAATTTTTGTCAGAAGGTGGTAATCATAGACAGGTTGAACTTGATGAAGTCCAACCTGAAAACAACGAACCAACGAAGGAACCTGAAGTTCAAGTAGATGAAGGACCTTCAACACACACACACTCCATAGGTCAGAAAGGGTATCTAGACCTCCTGAACGCTTGTATTTGATACAAGAAAATAGTCTAGATGTTCTCTTAGTTGAAGAGACTGATCCTTTCACCTATAGAGAATCGTTGTTGGACATCGACTCCATGAAATGGCAAAGTGCCATGAAATCTGAGTTAGACTCAATGCATGAGAATCAAGTTTGGGACTTGGTTCTGCTTCCCGAAAGAATTGTTCATATCGGTTGTAAATGGGTTTACAAGAGGAAGCGTGGGCCTGACGATAAGGTTGAAACTTACAAGGCCCGACTGGTAGCAAAAGGTTACACGTAGCAACCTGGCATCGACTACGATGAAACTTTTTCACCAGTAGCAATGCTTAAGTCTATCCAGATTTTGCTTTCTATAGCTGCGTATCATGACTACGAGATTTGGCAAATGGATGTCAAAATGGCTTTTCTAAATGGATTTCTTGATGAAGAAATCTATATGGAACATCCAGAAGGTTTTGCGTCCAGCGAAAACTCGGGTATGGTATGTAAGCTTAAGAAGACCATTTATGGACTTAAACAAGCTTCACGAAGTTGGAATCTTCGATTCGACGAGATTATTAGATCGTCTGGTTTTCTCAAGAATTCAGAAGAATCCTGTGTGTATCAGAAGGCCAGTGGGAGCATTGTCGTATTTTTAGTCCTATATGTTGATGACATCCTAATCATTGGGAATGATTTAGGAATGTTACAAAGCGTCAAAGCGTACCTCTGTAAGAATTTCTCCATGAAGGACCTGGGAGAAGCTTCCTATGTTTTAGGGATAAAACTCTATAGAGATAGACAAAGGAGGCTGATTGGGTTATCCCAATCAACGTACATAGATAAGATCTTAGAACGGTATAACTTTGGTAATTGTAAGACAACAAACATACCGTTCAAACATGGGATTCATCTTTCTAAGAAGATGAGTCCACAAACAGAAGATGAGAAGGTTAGAATGTCTAACCAACCTTATGCTTCGTGTTTGGGTAGCATAATATATGCCATGTTATGTACAAGGCCTGATGTCAGTTTCGATGTTAGCGTAACTAGTAGATATCAGTCCAATCCAGGTAATGACCATTGGATGGCCATTAAACATATCCTCAAGTATCTTAAAGGTACTAAGGATAAGTTGATAATTTATGGAGGAAACGAACTGCAAGTTAACGGGTATACGGATTCCGATTTCCAATCGGATCCCGATGATAGAAAGTCTACATCTGGATTCGTATTTACCCTTAACGGAGGTACAGTTTGTTGGAAGAGTTCCAAACAGTGATCAACAACAGATTCCACCACTGAGGCGGAATATATTGCAGCTTCTGAAGCTGCAAAAGAGGCTGTGTGGATAAAGAACTTTATCACAGAATTGGGAGTTGTCCCAAGTATCGAGATTGCAATTCCGTTATACTGTGATAATACTGGAGCCATTGCGCAAGCAAAGGAACCGAGGGCGTATCAGAAGTCGAAGCATGTGGAACGCAAGTACCACATCATTCGAGATATTATGTCGCGAGGGGATATTAGTTCTAAATGTTCTTTTTTTAGATTGCTAATAGAATAGTCGACTGGATAATCCCCATAGAGATTTGACGTTTGCATCTATATCTCTGGGATATATCCGGATACCTGTGACGGGTGAATTATACATTTGCCATGACCTCGACCTGTATGATTCAGCGAGTTTATCCGTGATTGTCATAATTTTCGGGTGGATAAATTATGTACACGAAATTGGTTTTCGTGACGGATATGCCTGAATCTAGAGAGTCTCACTAATGAAATATACTCGTAGAGCACTAGGGCAACATTTATAAATAATATTGATTATTTATAAAGTCGTTTAAAGGTTAAACGCAAAATACATGTAAAAGCAATCGATAGTCATTTCCTTAATTTTTGTGTATTTGCATTTAATACTTGATTAATTCAAATACACATTAATTAATTGTCAAATTGAGATATTTGACTAATATCATAAATGAATATTTGTATTTAATATTTAATGTAAATATTATACATATATTTAATGTATTTGTATTTAATTAATTAATTAATTATTTAATTGTTAAATGATTAAATTAATTAAAGTATAGATATTTTAAAGTTATGATATTTGTTTTAATGGCTAAGTTGCAATTGTTGACTTGTTTGAAAATATCATTAAAGTGTAATGATCATTTTAACAAGTTAGCAAATTGAAATTCAAATGAAATGAAAACAAAATGTCTTGATATTTTCCCTAGCCAAATTCGGCCAAAGCAAGATGTGAGCAAGTATATATTGTTTCTTTTATTTTAGGGTTGAAGTAACCTAATACACTTTATCAAAACTCCATTAAAACAAAGCAAAGAAGGTAGAGAGAAAGAAAAAGAAAAATCAAAGAAAAGCTTGGAATTTAATATGTATTTCCAACCTTCCATTAGAGAGTAAATTGTTCCTCTTGTTGTGGGCTTCACTTGGTGATGTTCTTAAGTTTTTCTATTCTTTATTCTTTGTGTTCTTGATGGATGAAAGTTTGATGAAGGGGTTAAACATGTATGAAGTTGGAAGAATGTTACTAGTGTAGTAATAAGCATTCTTTTCATGGTTTTAGAACCTTGTTGCCATTCTAGAGTTATTGACTCACTCTTAAATGACCTATAATTGTTCTATAGTTGTTTCATTATATTGAGGCTTGATTGTAATGGAAGAAACATGATTGAAGCATTAGATTTTGTTAATTTGGTCTAATTTGTCCAATTTGAAGTAATTGAAAAATTAGGGTTTAATACCACTTCCAAATTTGGGGATTTTCATTTATATGGTGTATTTTGATGTGTATATGATGCATTTAAAATATTGGGTTGATTGGATTTTGCCTTGATGTGTTTTGAACATAGGAAGTGCAAAATGCACAATTATTCCCTTTATGAGGCTCTCGGCCTTAGGCTTATTTTTGTGAACTTTTTGTTGCAAATGGAATTTCAATGTGTATGACATATTAAATTCAAATATGTAATGATTTAGAATCATCCAAAATTGTTTCGAACAATTTCGGATTAAAATAAACAAAATATGACGTTTAATGGTAATTTGGTAAATTCACATAAATTTGATTTATAGTGTTTTATTTAATAATTTAATTATTGGATAATAAAATAAATAAGTTTATTTTATTAATCCGTGAAAAATTTTTGAAATCGGAAAAATTATGATTTTCCACGTTTCCGCTGCGTTACCGTATTTAGCCCCTAAAATCCCTACAAAGTATTCTCCACCACGGTCCGACCGTAATGTTTTAATACTTTTACCGGTCTGTTTTTCTACTTCCTGTCGAAACTCTTTGAATTTCTCAAAGTTTCCGACTTGTGTCTCATAAGATACACATAACCATAACGCGATGCATCATCCGTAAATGTTACAAAGTATTCATATCCACCTCTATCCTGGCTAGACATGGGCCCACATATGTCACTATGAACGAGGGCTAACAGTTCGGTGACACGTGCACATTTACCACTAAAAGGTGTTTTAGGCATTTTGCCTAATAAACAAGATTCGCAGACGTCATATGAATTTGGATTAAATCCGTCTAAGTACCCACTCTTCGAAAGTGTGGATATGCGAGTCTTGTTAATGTGTCCGAGACGACAATGCCACATATAAGTTTCGTCTTTGTTACTTAATTTAAGCCTTTTTTTGTTACATTATATGTTTGAGATTGATTTATATTCAAAATATAAAGACCATTATTCACATCAGCACTGCATATCTCCATATCATTTTTATACATAAAACACCCAGTGTTTCTAAAAAAAAAAGTATACCCACATTGGGCTAATAAAGATACAGATATAATATTCATAGTCAAACTAGGTACATAATAACAGTCTGAAAGATTAAGTACATGCTCCGAGGGCAGTTCCAAAATATAAGTCCCAACGGCCAAAACGGCGACTCTAGTCCCATTTCCAACGCGGAGGTCAATCTCTCCTGAGGCCAGTCTCCTGCTAATCTGCAGATCATGCACATCAGTACATATATGAGTACCACAACCAGAATCAAAAATCTAATTTTTAAAACTAGAAGTAGACATGTTTATTTCTATAACAAACATACCTGAAGCTGGTGCTTTGCCCGCTTTAATTTCCTTCATGTGCGCCTTGTACTCATGGCAGTCACGCTTCCAGTGACCCCATTTGCCACACTGCAGGCATACATCTTGGGATTTGTCCTTTGCCTTCCCAGAAGACTTTGACGATTTGGCCTTGCCCTTCTTCTTCTTCTTATTCTTTACACCTCGAGTAGCCTTCGGCCAAGGCTTGGGAGACTAAGATGTTGAAGTGAAGTGCGCCTCGCGCTTTTTTCCCTACAATAGCTCATTTTCTGCTTCACGCAGTATTGCTATCAGCTCTCCAAGAGTATGGTCTTGGTTCATCATATTGTAGTTCATGATGAACCCGCTCCAGCTGTCAGGAAGAGACTACAAGATCAAATCTATAGAAGTCTCAGCCTCAAAGGTTATGCCTAGCTGACCCAGCTGTTCAATGTCAGCAATCATTTATGACACATGGTGCTCAACAGATGTACCCTCTGACATTTGAGAGTGAAAGATCTTTTTCTGTAATTCATACATTTGCGATCTAAGGTTAGATCGATGAAGGTCCTTCAATTTTGCCATCATAGTATATGGATCCAATCCCTTATTTTGGCGACGAAATTGAGGGGTTATCGCAGCGAGCATGACAGATTGAGCAGTTGAGTTGTCATCGCTATGAGTCTTCCAAAGCTCAATCTCAAATGACTGCTCATTTCCGGGCTTAGGCCCGAGAGGTCTCTCTATCGTATAGAGCATCCTCTCTGCCCCCAGGACAATCATGAGGTTCATATCCCAATCAGGAAAGTTCGCACCATTAAAGACATTTTCGCCCATGATAATGTCTCTAACTCTGATCTTTCCAGTCATCTTAATTGCAATAGTCAAACTATTCAATTAACGATATTTGGGTACAGTCCAACTGTTATAAGAAAAATAATAAAATATTAGTCCAACTAATAAATATATATAATTGACGAAATAATTTGAAAGCGCGTAATGCCATGTATTTGAACGAAATTACAAATTCAATACTGGCCTCCCACTATTTTTCGGCGAGCCTCTAACCCTCTGTTGAGTACTCGGGAAACTTAGTTTCCTAGTGGGCTAAGATTCCGTTAAATAATACACAACCTTGACTTTGTCCAACAAGCTGTATGATATTTAACTAGGTAGATCTCTAAGATCAATTGAATCTCATCCAATTCCTAGATCAGGTAGGTGGACCTCCAAGTCTGAAACATATATACAATATATATGCCAATATATTTTCCTAACCTTTTCCTCTGAATCAACTAAGCCTTGGCTTTGGCTCAACAAGCTTAATGATTCCAGTTAAGTGGGACCCATTGACTTTGGAAAGCTTCGTAATCGATGTCGATGAACAATAAGTGATCTTGACTTTGGCCAACAAATCACAACTTGGCCAAGACATGCGATATGGAACAAAGCCTTCATGATTCAAACACATCCGTGATGGACAAAGGTCTTAACTTTGGCCAACAAACCAATGCCAATCTTGGATCTTGAGAATGAATCACTCAATGGAAGGAAAACGCTTAATATTTGTTGAGGGTTTTTCGCGTAATTGGCAACCAATTAATTATCTTTGATTAGGTCTTATCATACACCCTTAAACATGCATTCTAAAAGCATAATAAGGCGCGATAAATAAATTAATAATGATATGCGGATGGATATCTCACAAATTGTTCCTAGAACAAATCACGCACTTTCCTCTCCTCGGCTAGCACTATTCTAACTTCTACCCAATTACATAATACAATAAAGAAACCTCATTACATTGAGGGGAATTGGTGAGAAGAGAATTACAAAGAATCGAGAGATAAAGGCTGGACACGCAGGTCCAATTTAATAAATTCTAAATTTATTAAAACAATTTCCAAAATTGCCCTCACTCATCTAATATCCATCCAATATACATTATTCATACAATACATGTTGGACAATTATGACCCATAGCGTCACTATTTGTACAGATCACGGTGTTGTTGTACAAATTAACTATATGACAAAGGAGATTGCACTCTTATCATTTGTGATTAGATCACCTAGATATATAAATGATAGGAGGTCCCTGTGATTTGTTCCTGGATTGAGAATGATATGAGACAATATCAATCCATGAAGGATAAATCATTAAACATCCCTAGTCAGAGCATTATCGAGATTGGACATCGATGAATGCGTAAAAGACTAGTATTACACTTGTGCGCGTTGTGAGGGTACAACGACATAGTTCTCATATATTTGGGTATATGATACTCATGCAAGTGTAATAGGAGGTTGTGTTTCACCGATGGTATGAGAAACAGCTTCGCTCTGGATAGACCCCCTCGGAATTCCATTGGTAGTATGACTATGTGTCTATGGAAGTCCGAAATCAGGGTAGGCGTATTTGGTCTTAACCTGAGACTTGCACCGCTAATACTTACGACAATCAATATACTTTGGTTGCGGTCATCCAGGGCTTTAACAGGTTCTGTGTACGCCAATGCTGGGTATATTAAGAATCGTAGTGTGTTGGGTGTGATGTCAAGACGGAAGTGTCACTCCAGTCATAATGGAGATGATGATCGCGTAGGGATACAGAACTGGTTCTCTAAAAAGGTTGCAACCGTCGGGATAATATGACTTGGTCATGATTATTCGATATTAAAGAGACTAGTTGCTCGTCATCCGATATGTGCTTCGTACGGGGCATACATTGTACCAGCCACATGCCTTGCATGTGATCATCCGATACTGGACAGAAATACGTAATACTACGTATACTACGCCTGATATAGATCATTTATTCCTGTAAGGATATTTCTGGAGAATTGGGTAGGCATGGCGTTTTGGCCAACCTTGTCTTGTAAATCGGTATAAACGTAGTACGAGGTACTTCCGTGTTTGGATAGTCCGACGACCGAATTTACTGCCAACATATCCGGGGATCTCATGGGTCGCTTCCCGAAGATTCACCGATGACGTATGACTCGCACTTTTATTAATCTGGATTAATAAGATGAGAGAGAAAATTAATCTGGGATTAATTGCGGAGATATTTTATCTGGGATAAAATATCAATTAAAGAGAGATTAGATTATTGGATTAATCGATTAATTATATATTTGATATATTAAACGAAATTGGATTTCGATGCCAAATTAAAATTAGATTTTAATTCGGGCGAATGAATTAATTTAGAATTAATTCGTTAGCGACGTGAATAGTGACTTCACTAGGCGTAATCATTTAATTATGTCGCAACGGAAAATTTGTTAATTTGGAATTAGCGAACCCGAGCCCAAGATTGTTTGCGAGCGCATTCGCATTTCGAATTCGAGTGCGGCACGCAAGTCAAATCAAGCGTCAAATCATGTCACTTTGAGTGATATGACACTTGATTGATTGATGTGATTGATTGAGTTGTTTGGTTAGTGAATGGGTGTGGAACACTTAAGGTTGGTGGAAAGCTTTTTTGAAAGCTTAACAAGACATTTACTATATTTTAATATATGGTATATATGTCTTTGATTTTTTGAAAATCAACACAACTCTCACAACTCTTCTCCCTCTCCATTCTCCTCTCATTCTCGCCCAAGAGGGCTGTTCTTGTTCTGGTTTGCTACGAAACCAGTGAGCAAAAAGGGAAGCCAAAAGTGCTTGATTTTGTGGCAAAATCAAGAGAGCTAGCACTCCGAGAGACATGCGAAGGTGATAGGGAAGTCCACCCATAAGCCGGGAATCAAATGACGAAGCTTGGAGCTTGGTTTCTTGTTGATTGAAGGCCAAAAATCAGTGAGGACAACAGCCCACTGCCGCAGTTCACAGTGAGCAGAAAAGGAAATTTTCGTTGCCTCCCGCGTCGCTCAACCGCTCGATGTGAGTATTCCGTGACTTTCTCGAATGTATTCGCACTTATTTTCATTGCTTGTTTCGATCTTGGGATGCTTAGTATTTCCAACAATGGTATCAGAGTAAGGAAAATCATGAAATTGATTTAGGGCTTAAAATTGGGTAAACTTGATTTTGAGCATGATTAATGAAATTGGATGAATTAGTATGCTTAAATGTGTTTAAATTGAGGATTGATTGGATCAATTTGTTGAAATTATGTTTGGAACAAATTTCCCCAATTTTTTGGTGATGGCCGAATAGGTTGAGCCCTATAATGTCTTGGGATTTTTGATTTTTGATCACTGGATGTGTTGGAAATCATTCGGGAATATGATTTAATGTCGATTGTGGAATTAATTGGATTGAATTCGAATCGGACATAAAATCCCCAAATTGCCGAGAATGATATAGCATGAAAATGGGTTTGATTTTAATTAAATTGTGTTGGACATGATTTAATATTAATTGAGCATGATTAATTGTATAAATTAATGTTTTGGAAATATTGATTTGGGTGATTAAATGTGTTATACACTTTAATGTAATTAAATTGGGAAAATTAGATTTTTGGAATTTAATTATTTGGGCCTTAAATTGATTTGGGTTTGTTGTGTTGTTATTGGGCTTATTGGGTTTGGTTGTACCAAGTTGGGTTTAGGCCAAATGGATTGGATCCAATTGGGCCCAAAACCGCTTCCATAAAGCCCAAATGCGACTAATGGACCTTTAAAGTTTAATTGGGCCTAATGGGCCTAAATTGATTTCTGGGCTTATGGGGTAACTCCCGGATTGTGTTGGATAATATGACCCATAGCGTCACTATTTGTACAGATCACGGTGTTGTTGTACAAATTAACTATGTGACAAGGAAATTGCACTCTCATCATTTGTGATTAGATCACCATAGATATATAAATGAAGAGAGGTCCATATGATTAGTTCCTGGATTGAGATGATATGAGACAGTATCAGTCCACGAAGGATTAATCATTAAATATCCCTAGCCGGAGTATTGTCGAGACAGGACATCGATAATGCGGAATAGGCTAGTATTGCACTTGTGCACGTTGTGAGGGCACGACGGCATAGTTCTCATATATTTAAGTATTGGATACTTATGCAAGTGCGATAGGAGGTTGTGTTTCACCGATGGTACGGGAAACAGCTTCGCTCTGGATAGACCCTTCGGAATCCCATTGGTATTATGACTATATGTCTATGGGAGTCCGAAATCGAGGTAGGTGTGTAAAGTCTTAACCTGAGACTTACATCGATAATACTTACGATAATCGATAGACTTTGGTCTTGGTGGTACAGGGCTTTAACCGGTTCTGCGTACACCACTTCTGGGTTTATCAGAGAGTCGTAGTGTATTGGGTGTGATGTCAAGACGGAAGTATCACTTCAGTCATATTGGAGATGATGTCACGCAGGATACGGTATTAGTGCTCTTAAGTGTTGCGCAACCATCGGGATATTATGACTAGGTCATGCATATCCGATTATAGAGACTAGTTACCAGACATCCGACGTGTGCTTCGGACGGGGCAGACACTTATCCAGCCCCAGCCCTAGCACGTGACTATCCGATACTGGGCCGATATACACAATACTACGGTATATTACGCTTGATACAGATCTATATATTCCTGTAAGAATATTTCTGGAGAATTGGGTAGGCATGGCGCTTTGCTAGAAGCCAACCTTGTCTTGTAAATCGGTATAAACATAGTACGAGGTACTTACGTGTTCGGATAATCGACGACCGTATTTACTGCCAACATATCCGGAGATCTCATGGGTCGGTTCCTGAAGATTCACCGATGACGTATGACTCGCACTTTAATTAATCTGGGATTAATTCGATGAGAGAGAAAATTAATCTGGGATTAATTACGGAGATATTTTATCTCGGATAAAATATCGTTAAAGAGAGAGAACGATTAATTTGGAATTAATCGATAAATTAATATATTCGATATATTATAACGAAATTAGATTTCGACGCGGAATTGAAATTGGATTTTAATTCGGACGAACGAATTAATTTAGAATTAATTCATTAGCGACGTGAATAATGATTTCGCTAGGCGTAATCATTTAATTACGACGTAACGGAAAATTCGTTAATTTGGAATTAGCGAACCCGAGCCCGGGATTGTTTGCGAGCGCATTCGCATTTCGAATTCGAGTGCGGCACGCAAGTCAAATCGAGCGTCAAATCGCTAGTCACATCAAGCGTCAAATCAAATGTCACTTTGAGTGATGTGACATGTTGTCACTTGATTTGAGTGATTGATGTAGAAGTTGAAGAAGCAACATTTGCTT
This sequence comes from Zanthoxylum bungeanum, assembly GCA_019454045.1. Classification (NCBI taxonomy): domain Eukaryota; kingdom Viridiplantae; phylum Streptophyta; class Magnoliopsida; order Sapindales; family Rutaceae; genus Zanthoxylum; species Zanthoxylum bungeanum. The sequence goes on along the minus strand of SKCR01044834.1, from coordinate 2,355 downwards.
TTACTTTTTGACTTTAGCATTTAATGAAAAGTAAAAAGAATTGGTAAATGGTTTTATTAATTTTAGAAATTATAAAAACTAATTACATTTTTTCTTTTTCTTTCTCTCTCTCCACTCTCCTTTTACGCATCTCTTCCTCTCCCTCTCTTTTCCCTCCTTCTCACATACGGCTTTGAGCCATTCTTTTCTTCTGGTTTTTGCCGATTGAAAATGAGAAGCAGTGAGATGAATGTGACGATTTTTGTTGTAAAATCAAGTGCTAGCACACTCTAGGAGGCATACCAAGGTGATAGGGAAGTGTCTTCATGAGCATGGAAAAGCTTGAAGCTTGGAGCTTCAATGGAGGTCATCAATGGCCGAACATGGAGGAGGAAAACCAGTCACCACCGTGCAGCCCCCACCATGCGCAGCCCACTGCCGAGCTCCCAAGGGCAGTGCGTTTTTGTTCTTCTACCGCAATCTACCGATCAATGTGAGTTATTCCGCACCTCCTTTGATATGTATTCAACTCGTTTATGCATGATTTATGATCCTTGGGACTTGATTGAAACTCAACAATGGTATCTTGAGCCATTTGTGCATAAAACGTTTTTAGGGTTCTTGAGCAAAATTTGGGGCTTTTTGATTTAAGCATGATTTTGACAAATTGTTTGTTTAAGAATGCTTGTATATGAATAATTTAGAGTTATATGTAATCAATTTGAAGAAAAATTAATTGGATTGATTTTCCCCAATTTGCTTATTGTTGGCCAAAACTTTAATTTGGGTAAACTTGATTTTGAGCATGTTTAATGAAATTGGATGATTTAGAATGCTTAATGTTGTTTAATTGATAATTGATTAGATCAATTTGATGAAAAAGTGTTTGGAACAATTTTCCCCATTTGCTTGTGATGGCTGAAAATATGAACCCTAATATTGTCTTGGATTTTGATTTTTTTGTTCATTGGATGACTTGGAAATCATTTAGGGATGTTGAATTTATGTTTGATTGGGTTCAATTGGATTGAATTTGATTTGGGCATAATTTCCCTCTTTGGCCGAGACACTTGAAGCATGAAATTGGTTTGATTTTGATTTAATTATGTTGGACATGATTAATTGATGTTAAGCATGATTAATTGGACAAATTTGATGTTTTGGAAACTTTGATTTGGGTAATTAATAATGCTATACACTTTAGGTAATTTAATTGGAAAATTTGGAATTTTTGAAATTAAATTATTGGGCTTAAAATTGGATTTGGGCTTTTTAAGTTGTTATTGGGTTTATTGGACTTTGTTGTACAAAGTTGGTTTAGGCCAAAATTGGTTGGATACAATTAGGCCCAAAACCGCTTCCAAAAGGCCCAAATGCGACTAATGAACCTTTAACGTTTAATTGGGCCTAATGGGCCTAAACTAATTTATGGGCTTATGGGGTAACTCCCGGATTGGACTTTGGTTGCGGGTTTGACCCGAGTTGACCAAAAGTCCACGCCTCAAGAAATTAATTAAAAGCCCATTGGACTTTAATTAAATTAATATTGGATATTAATCGGGCTTTGAGACCCGTAACGATTAAATTTGGAATTTAAGTCGTAAAGGTTTATTTTATAAAGTGTAATATTTAATTTGGAATTAATAATGAATTAGAATTAAATGCGTATTAAATTGGATTTAATCATGTAATTTAATTTTAATTCGGGAATTCGTACTTTAAGTACTTGTTCGCAATACGAGTTTGACTCGAACAAAATCAAATCTTTGTTTGAACATTGGATGATCACTAATTATCAGATTAATTAATTTGATTAGATTGATTGATAACATGCTTGTATGAATACATGGTTGTGATGTTTGAATAATGTATATCGGATGGATATTAGTCGGGTGGGGCGATTTTGGAAATTGTAATGTCTATCCTGTAAGGAAATCTATTAAAGGGTTATCTATCCTCAAGGAAGATCGTGGGTTATTAAGTCTAAGGCTGAAACCTAAAATTCATTTGTCAAGTTTATTTTAGATTTACTAGATCAATCTTATTAATGGCCAATTAACAAGACGCATTAAGCTTAAGACTTAATAAGTAAACCTTTAAATTACCCAAACTATAAAATAACCCCTTATAAACCGGTGATATTAGAATTCATCACAACCCCATATAACTAACTTAGTTACGACACATAACTAGGGCAAGTAAAAACTCAAATAAAATAAAAGACACAAAGTAAAATGTTGAAAAGTAAATTGCTGAAAAGTAAATGACGGAAAGTAAATGCTGAAATTAAATACTGAAAATTAAATGCTGAAAGTAAATGCTGAAAGTAAATTACTGAAAAGTAAATGCTGAAAGTAAATTGCTGAAAGTAAATTG
>SKCR01044833.1:0-47462 GCA_019454045.1 Zanthoxylum bungeanum | reverse complement strand
ATGTGTTTTTATAAGAGATTAAGATAATCAAATGTTTTACCTACTATATTTAGACTTGAATCGAATGATTCGATTGTGTTATTTCCAATCTTTCAAAAAAAAAAATCGAGTCTAAATATAATAGGTAAAACATTTGATTATCTTAATCTCTTATAAAAACACATATCTCCGTTACTAGCACTAGTTATAATTTTTATAATTTTTTGACAAAAAATCATATTGAACTTGGGATATGTGTTTTTGACAAAAAAAAATATTCGAAGATGCAATCAGAGTACGTTTACTTTGCTTTAGCTTCCTCTAACAGGCAAAGTACGTTTACTTTGCTATTGCCGTTATTTGTAACGACAACAGTGATGAATTTATAACGGAGCCTTGAATTGACAAAAATTGAAAGTTAGAGGATTGAATTGACAAAACTGAAAGTTAACAGACTTAAATGAAAAAACATGAAAGTTAGAGGGTCACTTTTGCATTTTTTCCTTAATATTATTTATGACATTAGCGGGTTCTGTCAGTTTTTTCGAACCAGTTCAACTGGTCGAATCAATGACATATTAAACCTTTTTGATTACCGGTTCAGTCGCCGGTCCGATTTTCAAAATATTGATTATAACTAGTTACTAGTTGGACTTTTTAGTGTTAGCTCAATACATAATTTTTATATTTTTTTGGTGTCGAAAATGAGAAATTCAAAAAATAAATTTTAAATTATTAATAAAAGAGATTAATTTCGACTTTATGTAAATTCAAATTTGATAGAGGTTTGTTAATGAAAGTTATATGTATGTATGTTAAGTTATGTGTATTTTTAGAGATTGTGATTTAAAGGTTCGGATGAAGTAGATATAATTATTTTGACAATGATTAATTTGAAATCATTATTCTCTTATAAACGTAAGTAATTTTTGACTCATTTTTTCGTCAAAACATATCTACAATGTGTCTTATTTAAAACTTATGATTTGTACATTGATAATATGTCATTTTTTTATGAAATAATTTTTATTTAGGGGATATCTACATTTAAAAAAAAAAAGAAAAAAAAATATTATTTTTTTTCCAAACACATACCCCATAGGCGCATGGGGTGTGTGTTTTAAACTTTTTTTTTTTTTTTTTGAAAAGATTGATTTTTTGTGTTTTTTTTTTTTGATAATTTCACAAAAATTTTAAATTTCATTTGAGAAAAATGAAAAAGTTTATATTCTAATTGTTTTTTAATAAAAGCGAAAGCGAATTAAAGGAATTTTTATTTTTTTAGAAACGTTAGAAATTCCATCGCCAAACCACCCGATCCGGACTCGAGTGAAACATGTAAAATTCCCGCCGTCAAATACACTCTCTGAATTCAAATCCGGACCTGAAAATTATATCTTAAACCCTACACCACCAAACTACACCCTCGACACTAATTAAAGGAAATTCATCATTTATATCACACTAAAAGTTCCCTTAATTCATCAACTAACATAACATAGTCAGATTCTCAAAATCAAAGATGGAGAAAAGATAGAGACGTAGATTTATAGCGATCGTATATGATCGTGGCTCTTCTAATGGAGGTGTTATATCATGTGCCGGGTGTATATGTCATCTCTCTCACAACAGGCGAGCCCCACATAATTGTGGGGCCCGCCTGCTGTGAGAGAGATGACATATACATCCGGTACATGATATAATTTTCGCTTCTAATGGGCTTGATCTGCCGTATATTGTCTTTCTCAGTGACGGTGAACGACGTGGAATGCGTCTACGAGTACGTGCATTGCTTTAAGAATATTCATGTATTGCGGATTACGTGTAATATGTTCAATCTAACTGTATGATTGATGAAGTTTCTCACTGACTCATTGATACTCAGATATTATCCTTTTTTTTTAAATGGTTGGAAATACTACCACCAAATCATTCATTTCGGGCTTAAACGGAACAAGTAAAATTCCCAATTGTCCTACACTCTTACAATAAACGCACTCCTTGAATTCGAACTCAGGATCTCAAAGTGAAATACTAACCCTACATCATCAAGTCACGGGACGATATTATTATCCAATCCTTGCTTTGAGGAAACACAAAAAAAGTTCTGGTCCAGAAAACTTCTGGAAAAAACCAAGTGTTTGATTTTAAATATGAAAGGGCTAGAAAATTATATCCAAAGGCTTTGCAGGAGAGCGACTAATTGACCTAAAAGCCTATGATTTTGAATTTGGATATAATTTTGAGCTCTCTTAAGTTTTTCCAAATTTTCTGTTAAGAAAAAAATGTAGCATTATAAATGAATCAAATGACAAAAAGGGTCTGCTGAGGTTCCAGTTGCAATTTCATAGTATAATCAATGGTATTATTGAGAAATCATTTAAATCACATCTTTAGCGCCATGCAAATCCTGCCTTAACCATCGCCAATCGTTCGTTTGTCAACTGCTTCACAATTTTAAGTGTGCGTTTGATAGAGAGTATTGTATTAAGAGTATAAATTAATTTATAAGTTATGAAATAAACGATAAGTTAGCTTATAAATTTTTAAAGTGTTTGGTTAGATATTAGAGTATAAATTAGAGTATAAGTTATTAAATTAATAAGGACATAAATAAAATTAATACAAACAAACTTATGTATCTGAGGATAAAATTATAAAATCCCAATAAATATTTTAAAATAAACTAATTTTTTGAACGTTAACGCTAGCGTTGGCGCACCAACAAACACTACCATAGAGTGAAAAATCAAACTCTCGCTACGATCTTGAGAGAAAATGCTGGCAGTGTTTGACAAATCGGTGGCTAAAACCCCGGAGGCTCTGCAGAGCCTGTTTCTGTTCTGAAAAATGGGTTCTTGGCTAACCACTTTAGCTCTTTCACCCTCGCTCTGTCATTGTCAATCTTTGCTCTTCTGGGTTCATGGCTTACTCTCTTGACAAGCAAAATCCTCTTTTGCCAAGGTACCAATATTACCCATATCATTAAAAAAATTGTTTATTTTCTTTTTGTTTTTTGAATTTTGTCTTTTGATCTCTTTATCATTTTGATATATGTTGGTGACCCATGTTAGGTGACTAGACTATCCTTTGATGGTCTGAGGAGTATAAAAATTTGATTTTTCATGGATTTTGGTGAGAATTTGTGAAGAAATTTTGTTATTGTTGATGTAAAAAAATGGTGATTCTTGAACATAAATAGGATGCTGGCGGATAATAATTTTTTGTGCTGCATCCTATATATTTTGGAAGAGGTTTGATTTGTTTTTATTATGAGGTGCTGGCATTATAGTCCAAATCTTGAGAACTGAAGATATGTATATTCAATGAGGATTTCAATTTTGGAAGCCATGTTTTAGGGTTCTACTTTTGTTGGACGATGAAACTGACCCAATTTGTTGCTTTTCAGTTTCTTGATTCTAATAGTCATGGCTCAGCATTTAACGGATTTGGGTGTGATTAATCTTCCAAAAGACAATCTGTATTGTTGTATTGTCGTTCACTGGTCAATGTTGATTTATCAAGTTTTTTCTTTTGTTTCTGTTGATTTATGTTTCATTTTATATTGTCAGATTATTTGCAGTTGTGGACGACATTTTCTGCTTGTTCCAAGGCCAAACTCAAGCAGCAATATCGACTAAACAAGACAGTAAATGAAGTCATCATTGTTATTGAGGCTTACAGACTCTCAGGGATCAGGGTCCTTATCCTGCCAATCAGGTTGTCAGAGACATCCAAGGGAAGTTTGCGTTTTTTCTCTTTGACAGCTCTTTTAAAAACGCATTCTTAGCTTCTGTGAGTAACTCCATTGTCCTTTTATTCATCTTAGTTTCATCATCCTGTTAATCTCTTCTTACCCGTTATTCGCACATGACAGCACTGTTGGATCTGGTATAATTTGTGCGATATCATTATACACTCAAGAGTGCTCATTTTTCTGTTTCTGTTGTTTATCTCTCAGGGTACTTCTCTACATCTTCTGGAGGATTGAGAAGCTTCGAGTAGCTGAAGCCTGTGCCGAGGGTGGACAGTTCACGTCAGGTTTGCGGTTCAACTTTCAAGGTGGATGCTGAGACTAAGAAAGAATCCAGCATGCCAAGAGTTGGGAGTGCTGCTAACTGGTCCACTAACCTCTAAGTTCATAACTTCTACTTTCCGGTAAGGCTTTTTGTCATTATTTGGCATTCCGATCGGTTATTTCATCTCTTTGCTAATGCCCCTCACCATCTTATGACTTTTATGCTCTAATGCCTACTGAATTTTACAATGTTAAATTTTTTTAAGAGGGATTTCATACAGTTATATAATGCCCCTGGCTTTGTGGATATGAAATGCAATAATATTACCTTGCATAAATGCTTTGTTGATATTTTGTAAATTGAATGTATGAAGGTAGTGTCCTGTATTTGTTTCCCCCTCTAAGAAGGTCATGAGTAACGCGATGGTGCAAGTGTTAATTTGTTAACTACTTGGTCACTAATTTGAACCCTAAAAACAATCTCTTTGTTAAAAAACAAGGTGTTAAGTACATCAAAACCTTTTCCAAATCCTCTTGTAGTAGAATTTTTGTGCACTAGTTACCTCCTTTTAAGAACTCAACATAAGTTTCTTGGCAGTTGAAGAAAAGATTCTATTGAATTACTTTGTTTAGCAAAGAAGCAACAATTAGTTTGGAATCAGGATAACATCTACAGAGAACACAAGTGAAAAATCAACTCAAGCTAAACCCTGCTGCTAAGATTTTAAAGCAACTGATTAGGTGATTATCAAAGTCTTTTTTTTTTCCTACTTTGGACAATCATAACTAGATATCAAGTAACTGAAATTAATTAGGTGTTGCTGTTGGGTCTGGATCTGATCTTTCGGAATTCGGCTAGTCCTTAGCATCTGCAATGCCACCTGGTGTTATCTGAAATACGTATTTACAGTCAAGAAGACAACTTTTCATAGAAATAAAAATAGCTACATGGTAATAAAAAAGGATATTGCTTCAGCCTCTGGCAGATTTGGGGCGTCAAACACTTTGCAGACGCGTTGTTCCCCTTTTCCTTTCCTGAACATCAATCGTATTGTGACTGCATGAGCAAGTACATGCCCTCCTGCTGGTTTCTTTGGATCTGATATGAACATTCCCCCGCCTGGATCAGCTATAACTGCAGCCAATAATCACATAAAATAGTTCAGCAGTAGGTCAAATTGTTAGATTACATGGTGAGTTGCTGGGTGATGCACTAATGAATAGTGTTGATAAAACATTTGGAAAGCTAAGCCAAGTAATCAAATTGGAAACAGAATAAATCCCAAATTGAAGGGTGAAGCTTTCTGGATGAATGAGCATACTAAGTGGTCAACAATACTAGATAGTAATAGTTACCTTGGTTGGTCATATAGACTGCAACGTTGAATTCCTCAGCTATCTTTGTCAGTCGAGAGAGCATCTGTCCCAATTTTTGCTGCAATGGAAAGTAGTTCATTTTAGGGTAGAGAGTTGGCATAAAAAGTAATATCATGTATTTTTTTTATAGGGTAAGAGTAGGCATCTCAAGCAATCCTGAAGTTAAACCTGCCGATCTGCAAGTTCTCCTCTCCCCGTGAAATCCACTCGAAAGAGGGCAATCACTGAATCCACAATCTGAAAATATGTGTTCACACGGACATCAACACACTGTACATCACGATTTTGGTAATTTTATTGTTGAAAACTCACCAGAAGTCTGAATGGTTCTTCAGACATTTTTGCTGCCAGACCAAGAAGTAGGTTGTACTGATGCTCATATGTGTACGCACGAGCATAAATGATCTTTTCATGTCCATAGGAAAAGACATGTAAGTTCAGTATGTGCTTTCTTAGCAAAATTAATGATGAGATGGGAAGATGATGCTTACATTGTCAAGGACAGCTCCTGGGTCCATGCCAAATCTTTCTGCTATGGGTATAATCCTATCAGGGCGGCTGCAAGTACATGTATTTAAGAAAACACAAGCATTTCTGATTTTTCTTTTTCAATAAAAAGATATATAAAATTATTAACATATCATTTTAGATTTTAGGAGGGAAGGGAAACATACAAAGTTCCTTCAGTGTCAATGTAAGCAACTTTCCCATTCCCACCCCGCATATTTGTAGGAAGCTGCAAGGATAACCAGAATACTCCAATCATCAGGGATTAGAGTGCATCACATCATTTTCATATAAGATGAAGAGTTTTCCATTTGATTCAAAGTCAATGCCTCTCTTGAAGCTTGGATAATGTAACAGCAAGAAGTAGTAATTACTAGTTGCAGTAATACACAGATGTGGAGGCACATATCATCAGGGTAGATAATAACCTGTGTGCAAACGCATAGGGTGTGTGCAAGCTGTGTTTTTCCAGACCTGAATGAATTTTTAGTAGAGAAGTTAAACAACTACACAAAAATTATTGCAGGATGAACATGAAGCAACGTTTGCAAGATGTACAGTGATTAATTATTCAACAAAAAAAGAAAAGAGATTTCACCGGAATTCCCCAAAAGCTTCTGTGATAGCCCCAGTCTCAATCCCACCTTTTCACAGTTTAATATGAGAAAATTATTGATTAATATACATATTAAAATGATAAATTGAAACGTTAATGTAACATCAAAAGAGGGTAATATACCGCCTAACAGTTCATCAAGGGCTTGGCTTCCAGTTGTGATTTTAATCACTGCCTTTCTCTATAAACCAAAACAACAAGAAGCTTTAGGCCGAGTTAAAATTATTTTTAAGAAGTTGATAACACTAGTTTTATTCAAAAATAACTTTGGGGCATCATAAGATATAAAGATCACATATGATCAACGGCTTAGATTAAAAAATAAAAAGCTCTTACCCTGAGCAGAGCATCACTTCCAGTAATATAGCCAAAATTCTGTAAATTAAATGGAGAAAAAAATGAAGAAATGAGGGAAAATAATAAGCGTTCAGAGATAAAAGTAAAACAACAATTAGTGACAGATCTAAGCACAAACCACTAGCTTCTCTGCAGCTTCACAGATCTTTTCAACTTTTGCCTCAGATAATCCTTTGATTCCAGTCAAGCTCTACAAACACAGAGTTTAATAGAAATTGAATTAATAATAATAATAATTTCTAAGATTGAATGGTGAGAAATTGAGAATATATTAAACCTTCTTTGTGTGCATCATCAAGCCATTGCAAGTGTAAATTCCTGCATCTTGAAGCTTCTTCACATCTCGGCGGCGTTAATCCTTGAGAGATCACTGCACGAATTGCACATAACATTGTCAACTTACCAACCGATAAATAACTAAGCCTAGAAATTCAATTCTGCTCAGTCTTAAAGAAACGTGATCTCAACTTCAATAAATTACGTTAAATTCACTGAAATTTAACAATAATTGTCTGATCAGATAACAACATCCATATCGTTTAGATTCGTTTCACATATTGTTGAAGCACGATTTTAGAAATAACTGAAAATATGCAATCAGATGACCGGAATCAAAATCAAGCTCAGTATAAAGCATATAACACTTATAAATGCAATTCAATTACGAAGTACAAACAACAACAACAACAACAAAACAAAGAGAAGATGTATTCGAATTCATCAGAAAAGCTGAATTTCGCTGAAAACACTTACAATCGAGAATCGGAAACCAATAAACAAAAATAATCGGAAATTGAAGATCTCGCTGACTTCAACAAGACCAGAACGCATAAAAAAACTTGAGAATCTGCGAGTTAAAAAGAGATAGAAAGTACGCACGTTTATCAATAGCCTCAAATAAGTCTTCTTCGTCATCAATGTCTTCTCGTTCCACGAGCTGTAACTGGCTTTGCTCTTCGGCTCTGAGTATCATCAAACACGTAAAAAGTTCAAACGACGTCGCATCGTTTTATGAGATACAATGATATTTCATTTGAATTGAAAAGGAATAAAAATGAGTTATTCTGATATGTTAACTTACTTGAGAGCAGCAATCATCTTCCTTTTTTCAGAGAAGAAAAATTTCTGGTGATTAGTGTTTGTTTCTCTTTGAGAAAGAGAGAGATTTTGAATTTTGATTTGTGAGTTGTTATTTGAATTGTGTGAAGTGCGAGAGTTTATATGGCGGGAATCGGAATTGAATAAGCTAATTAAATTGTCGCTGACATCCGCGTGTGGATTTTGATCCCTCCTCCTCTTGGAAGAGTTTGTTACGATTCTTTTTTGTTTGTTTTTTTTTTTTTTTTGAAGGCAATGAATCTCAAAATCTACGGCTACAGGGGATAGCCCAGAAAGTTGATAGAGTCTTTGCCTAAGTGGTTTAGATGTCAGTCGAAATTTCTTCGAATATGTCTTTAAATTGATTCGATTAATCCCTTTAAACAAATAAATTAAAGGAAAGAAGTGTCTTGCAATTCATAAGGGATTTATAAAGGAAGTGTAATGAAAATAGATTTCTTTAATTATCAAGTAGGCATGACCATGATTCGATTCCGAACCGCGAATCGGACCGGAATCGAACCGGGTCAAAATCGAAATCGAATCGGTTAACGATTCGACGGTTCCGAACCGAAACCACCGAATGATCAGTTCGGTTCCGGTTCTTCAAAATTTAATAACCGAACCTCGAACCAAACCGAAATTTAAGTTTGAACTGAACCAAAACCGAATCGCGGAACCGAACCGGTTATTCAAATTTTTGTTTTTTAATTAATTTTTTCTTCTATTATTCTATAAATACTTCCTATCTAAATTCTTCTTTTTTTTTTTTTTTACATTTTAAGTTTCCAAGAATTTATTCAATGATTGGTCCAAATCTAAATGTAGGATCCCAGAAAATATCAGAGTGATTAATGATTATTTATTTGACTTAACCCGCGGAAATCAAGTAACCACAACTGAAACAGAAAGATTAGCCGATTAGGAATTAAATTAAATTTGAATTTCAATTGTTACATAGTGAGTTGTAATTCTATATTATGTATACAATAAAATAAATTTTGTCAAATTCTTAGTTGTAATTCGGTTCCGAAATAGGTTCCAGGAACCGAAGGGGAACTATAATCGAACCGAACCGTACATTGTACGGTTCGGTTGCGATCCCTCATTCAGGAACCATAACCGCCGGTTCTGTCGCGGTTCGATTTCGAAACCGAACTGCGATCGGGCCTACTATCAAGCAAATATGCAAGTAGGGATCGCAAATCCGGATCCACAAAAAAGTATACAGATCCAGATGCGGGTATTCTCCACATGAATCCTCGGATATTCGGATCCGCAAAAAAAAATTCGATTTTTATTTTTTTATTTTTAAATACTTAAAATTAAATAAAGTAATATCTCTAACTAAACAATAGTAATTTAACATTTGAAATAACATTTACAATTTAAAATACATCAAAAATAATATAAAATTAAAATAAAATCATAAATAAAAAATATTTTTAATCAAATTTATTATATTATGTGCGGATCCGGATATCCGAATTCCAAATTTACTTGAATCCGGATCCACATGGGTCTTTGAAATTTATATATGGATCGATATTTTCATTAAGTTACCAACAGCTATATAACAAGACCTTGATCTAAATTGAATCCTCAAGACCTAAGAATCGCCAGCTGCTTCTTGAATTTCCTAATACTCCACCCAATTTCCTTTTAAACTCTTTTTTTCGGAAATCATATCCACTACATTTAAAGCATCAGACTTTATAATAAAACATGAAAGAGCTACTGCTTTTGCTATCAAAACTCTCAGCCACATCTCCATTAGACACAAGCTTCTTTGTTGTTGCTTCAACAAGCACACCCCTATGTACTATCTCTGAGTATAGCTCCCAAGCCCATCCGTCCATTATCTTTGTCCATAGAAACTTCTTCATTTACCTTTATACTGCCCTATGGAAGGGGAATCCAAACAGAATCTTTATGCCCCTATTGTTCAATGACCAATGATCCCTAAGGAGAGGTTTTGATCTCTCACAAGAAAACAGAACACTCTCAGCATTCTAGGAAGAGAAGTGCTTAGGATAATCTCTCTATCAATCTCCAAAAAAAAATGCTCATCGATAATTGGGAGAGATCGGTCTAAAAAGATTTGGCTTTGGGAGTCAATTACTTCTATACACTAGTGCATTTTTCCCATCTATAATTCTCCAGCGAACGCATCTCCTAAGCAGTTTCCTCCCTGATATTGTTTTGACGGCTGTTTTTCATGTCAGGGGTAATCCGGGAAAATCACTCATCAAACAAACCTCCTTCAACTGTGAATTTGTTTGGTTTGTTGGGAACCAAATGCAAACTTGGCAAATGATAGAATACACACAGATAAACAAATGATTTAACGTGGTTCGGCGGAATGGATCTGATCAGCGTGATCACACTACGTATCACTCAAGTAGTATAAAAATATCGATCTCACGAGGACTTAATTTCTACTGTTGTTATTAATTTTTGATTCTATTTATTTACAGGTATCTAATTAAAGGGAGAAGGGAATAATTGTTTTTGGTTGGTTGAATGTGGATTTGCGAAATAAATAAATAAAAACACAAAAGAAAATACTAAGGAAAATAAACAAAAGACACAAACATCCAGGGTTATGACTCCACACAATATTATTATAATGATGAATTGGTTTTTCTTATACATGTGAAATAAATTAGTCTGTTAACCTGGAACACGAAGATATGCAAACGCCTCTGTCGATGGTCAGATGCAAACAGCCAGAGTAACCCAATTAATCATATGTCTATGTTAACCAAATTACCTCATTAAGGTTAAGTTCCAATTATGGCTATCCACGCCCGACATGTATATGTCTATCCTGTAAAGGAAATCTATTAAGGGTTATCTATCTTTAAGGGAGATCGTGAGCTATTGAATCTAAGGCTGAAACCTAAAATCTCATTTTTAGGTTCATTTTAAGTTTACCACACCAATCTTATTGGTGATCAGGCAACAAGAAGCATTAAGCTTAAGATTCAATAAACAAGCTAAAGCATTACACATAATATAATTAAATCAATTATTAAACACATAAATATTATACTTCATCATTCCCCTAGATAACAAGAAAATAATGGGGTTAGGGGATCCACATTTAATATTTCAAACCTAGGAATCTCACTTATTATAATATATAAATTATTATTAGTTATGTTTTCTCAGGAATTAATAATACCAAACATATAAAACCAGCCATGTAGGCGGTAGTCTAATTTAGTCCAATTACACCAGCCATATAGGCGGTAATCATCTGTCATATAAAGACCGGCTATATAGGCAGTAAAGTAATTTATATTTAAACCGACCATATAGGCGGTATCATAGTTTGCCATTAATTAGTCCAGTTATATCATAATTCGTATATTATAATTAAGTGAGATTGACCTAGTTAATCGTATTAAATGTTTCACCCGTCCACCCCAGCGGAAATTAAGTACGAAACATAAAAGAAAGATAAAAGAAATAAACTATTATTAAAACTAGAAATAAATGTACATAATTAAAAATATGGAAATTAAATACAAACAAGATACAGTCCTTAGATCCTTATACAGAACCTATAGGAAAGTATGAAAATTCTAATGAAATCGAACTGAATTTATAGGCAAAAATTAGGCTTGCGCGTCGCGAAGCAAATAGCCCTGCGCGTCGCTACGCGATGAGCTGTCAACGCGTTCTTCTGAGATTCTGACACGTGTCCACGGAGCGCTGCGCGTCGCGACACGTATGTGATCTATATCGCGACGCGTGAACAGTATTTATCGGTTAGCTTCATAATAGATGCGCGTTGCGATGCAAGGAGACATGTGCGTCGTGACGCGTGATGTGTAGAAATTCCCATTTTGTACTTTTTCGTCCGTTCTTCATCGTTTTAGCTCCGATTTGATTTCATTGAGTCTTAAATCTTCATTTATCTGCAAAACACACAAAAACACATCAAAACGTTCATCAAACCCGAGAAACCATACAAAATATTAGGTCAAAGTGGCGGTAAAATGTGATATATTTTCCGCTCATCACACCCCCAAACCTAACATTTTGATAGTCCTCGAGAAAAACAAACAAAACAAAACTAAATAAATAACTTTAAAATAAAAACTAAGCTAAGCCACTTTCGTAGGGATCACGGTTACATTTAGCGTATGCAGCAAGCCTTTAAACCCCTAGGTGTCCCTAGTGGACGAGTTGTAGTCTCGTGAAGGCTTACAGCGACGATACCCACAAACGTCAAACTAATGCACACAAAAGCAAAAAGACAATAAAACTAATGCACACAAAAGCAAAAAGATAATAAAACTAATGCACACAAAAGCAAAAAAGTCAAGAGAAAAGAAAATAAAATAAACGAAATAATAGCTATATAAACAACGTCCTCAGAGAATGTCTAGCATCAAAGTTAGAGGAACCTTCAAAATTCACACTACAACTAAAATCCTTTCTTTTGAACAAAATATCTAAATCAGACTCTAAGTGTGTGTGTGAATAATTCCGCAAATAGCTTCGACTCTAAGTTATCAACTAGGTGATTTTGTCTCAATTCTCAGTAGCTAATGGGTCAAACCAACCTGAGTATCTAAAATTATTTTGTCTACTACAATATGCGCCAAATGAGGTATGATGATTTTTTTTCATATTTTTTTTCATACCCCACATTATAAATAATTGTAGACAGAAACAAATATTCAGGCAAACGGTCATTCATCAACCACCGATTATTTCAACTAGTCACTTTGTCAATTCTTTATTATCTAACTGCTACAGAACTATTTTTTTAGTTCATACGAGTCTAACCTAGATATGAGGCTCAAAGTAGAGGATAAAAGTGAGATTAGCATTTATCTTTTCCTAAAACTTTTTAACTAAGACAAACAATCTTATCATTGGACTTTTTTTTTTTTGGCTTTTTTTTGAAATAAAACATGCAAAAATGAAAAACAAACACACAACATGCATGGAGAATTGACAGAAAGTAAAAATAAAATAAAAATGAACACGCATACCCCCAAACCTAAATTGAGCATTGTCCTCAATGCGTTACAAAACAAAAGAAAAATAAGGGAACAATGGCACCTAGGTTAGATCATTCATCATCTCTGTCATTATCACTGTTGTCCTCTGGCAGGTTATGGAATACTGGAATCTGCTCATCACTTATGTTTAAATGGCGAGCCATTTGCTGAAGCAATTGACTCGTGGCCAAGCTATTTTGAACCAGGAAATCCATGCAAGATTCCAGCCGATCAACGCGCTGTGACACGGAGCGAGATCGCGATAGTCATGGAGCAGGGTGAGGTTGCGGTTGTGGTGCACCAGGTACAGAAGAGGAAGGGCCAACCCATGCAAGGACTCTCTCTGCTCGTAGTTGATGGACAATACGTGCAGTAAGGGCAGTGGTGGGCTGTATGGTCTTCTCTTTATAGTCAATGGGCACCCCAGCTGCTGCACAAAGTTTATTGATCAGACTGCAATATAGCAGTCCAGATTGTGCAGAGTGAGCTGCCCGAACAATATTACTTGAAATCAGCCCACCTATATCTATTGAATGTCCCTCAACTAACGAGTAAAATAGAATCATCCGCTCTTTGGTGACATTTGTAATGTGGGTACCATGGAAGAGGGTGCGGGTCAAGAAATGGAACCAAACTCGGGCATCAGGCTTTAGAAACCTAGAACTCATCTTAACATGTTCCCCATTATTATTAATATCCCATACAACATTGAGGATGCATAGAGTTCTAGTGATGATTTCTAAGTCATGGTGCTCAATTGTTTCAGTGTATTCATCATCTTCTAAGTCTGGCAACCTATAAAATTTGTTGATCGTAGATCAATCAAATGCCACTATTTGGCCTCTCACTAGTACCTGGTACGCAATATTCTCGTAAGCATTCACGTAGAATTCTCTAAACATTGGTATGCAGGCAGAGGTAGGCTGCTGGCAAAGCTTATGCCAGTGACTTTGGGCAATCATAGAATCTATCTGAGGGAATTGTCCCGGATTAATTTCGAAACCCCTTTCGATGATTAGGACTTTTTGTCCCACACTCCTCTCGTAGCGTTTTTCAGCGCCACTGACATGAATTTTTCATTATTATAGGATGGTTCCACGGCCGCTTTGCTACAGGCTCGTTTTGGTGCCATGGGATTTCAAAAAAATCGGACAGAGTTTCCCCTAATTTTTTAAGTTTTCCAAAATTATCCTAATCTAACACTTCAAATATCACAAATCACACAACAAAACACAATTTTCGCCCCCAATTCTATGATTTAATCAACCAAAGCCACAGCCACAACTCCAAAATTTTTAACAATCTCAAAGCCTAAAAATTCTTAACAAGCACAAAAATAAACAATATAAATAAAGAAAAGAAGAGAAACGAATTTACCCAATTTTTCGATCTTGACTCCCCAAATCCGAGCTTGAATCACGCACAAGTTGAGGAATTTGTAATTTTCTGGATTGGGTTGTGATTTTGGGTAAGTGAGTGTTTGGTTTGTTTGATTTTTAGTGAAAGTGAGTGAGAGAGTGTTGGATTCGAGAGGAAATGGAAATAAAATGGACGATCTGAGAGAGAAAACGAGAGTGAGAAAAGAAGAAATGAAGAAAAAATGGCGTGGGGGTCTGTTTTAAGGCTTGAGATCGTGGGCGCGTCGCGACGCAGAAGGAGTTTGTGTCGCGACGCATAGCCCAAAAAATTAGGCAATCACGTGTTTTATTAGCGCGTCCTGAAGCGATAAGGAGGTTGCATCGTGATTCCAAAGGCTTACGAGAGTGCCACATTTTCTCTGGTTTGCGTCGCGACGTGAAATGTTAAAATGAAGGTCACATTCTGCCTCAATTGCGTCACGACGTGGCTTGGGTTGCATCACGACGCTTTTTTTTTGGCAAAATTGAGTCTTTCGACGAATAAATCCATTGGGACGTATCAAGAGTTGACTTTTTACTCCGCCGTCTTTACTGGATTGAGTTTTTATCCTCACGACTTTGTCAAGTTTTATTCTGTGATATCCCAAATTTTACCGGCTCGCTCTGCTTTAAATGCTCCGTTTTTGTTTTTCCCTGCAAAACTAACACACAAAATTAAAAATTTCTACAACACGTGTACACAAAATACGAACAATAAAATAAAATAAAAATTTTGCATGGGTTGCCTCCCTCCTAGTGCTAAATTTTATGTCTTCAGCCAGACGTGACTGAAGTCCATTCGTCAATGAGGCTTTAGCGTGATTTTTGACGTTCGAGATAAGACAATCCTGTGTGCGTTGCTTTTGAAGGGTCTCTTCCAACGGTGAGGTGGCCAAACGATTCTTGTTTATCTCGGTGCTTGCGCCACCTTTTTAAACTTTGTCGCTCCAGTGCTTTTTGAAAAGAAAGAAAGAAAATCATGAGGTCTCGTATGATGCTTGACTTGGAATGGGAGTGCCATTCTGTCAAACTTTTGGGCGGGGTGTCTCTAATTTGTACTCTCCAAAACAGTGATGTTTCTCTTGAATTCACTGGATCTTTAATATGGTCTGATATTTGCTCCTCCATTTGCTTAGCTTCTTGCTCCACTTTATTTTCACAGATGAATTTTAGGATTTTCGTATTAAGCTCTTCATCTGTCATCTGTGAAATGCATGCTCCATAAGTGTCATATTGAGGATGGAAAGA
This sequence comes from Zanthoxylum bungeanum, assembly GCA_019454045.1. Classification (NCBI taxonomy): domain Eukaryota; kingdom Viridiplantae; phylum Streptophyta; class Magnoliopsida; order Sapindales; family Rutaceae; genus Zanthoxylum; species Zanthoxylum bungeanum. The sequence goes on along the minus strand of SKCR01044833.1, from coordinate 31,844 downwards.
TGTATATGATTTTAGGTCTTCATCCTCTGTGGTTGATATGACTGGCTCAGGTAGCTCTTCTTCAAATAGTCTTGCAATACATGCTCCAAGATCTTCATTTTGAGGATACAGAGTTTCATCCTCATTTTCTAGTGCAGTTGGTACAAACAGCTCTGCTTATTGTTCCTCGTCAGAGTCCGATGAATAATAAAAATCAAATTGATATTCTGCTGGTTCATGCTCCTGAACTGATACCTATGGCTCTTGATACTGCTCAACCTCCTTCTCTGTTAAGGTGTCATCATGAAATTCTTGGTACTCAAAGGCTTCATCAGTGTCACTTGCTCCGTGAGATATGTAATTTAGGGTGTTTGTTAATTGTCTAATTTGATCTGCCATCCTCTGTATGGATGTTGTTTGACTCTGAAATTGTCCATTAAATTAAGATTCTCGTTCCTCGAGCCATTCTTTGAGCATGTCAATCATCTGATATTCCTCTGATGGTTCTGGTTCTTGATGAAGATCATATGTGGATGGTGGATAAGATGGAAAATGTGGTTTAGTGAAATATGCAGGTTCTTCGAACCTTAAATGATTCTGATAATTCTGCCACCCTGAAAGATATATGCATTGATCGCTCGGGTGGTTACCATCGCATATTTCATATATCCACATTGCTTTTTGTTGAGAAAAGATAGTATTGCTTGGTTCTGACATTCAGTGATAGTTGTTGGGCTGGACAATAGGCCTCAGAAACCGGACTGCTGCCCCCTGATTTGGGGTGTATCTTCTTCTAGTAAAGCTCGTAATCTCTCAATCGCCCAATAATGTTCCATTTTACCACCTAAAAAATAAAAGAAAAAAAATAAAAATTACAGATAAAAATAAAGAAAATTAGATTCAAGTAAAATAGATAGCTTCAAAATTAATAACGCAATAAACGGCAACGGCGCCAAAAACTTGATCGGCGTGATCACACACGTATAACACAAGCGCACGTATCGCTCAAGTAGTGTAAAAATATCGATCACACGAAGACTTAATTTCTACTGTTGTTATTAATTATTGATTCTATTTATTTACAGGTATCTAATTAAAAAGAGAAAGGGATGATTGCTTTTGGTTGGTTGAATGTGGATTTGCGAAATAAATAAATAAAAAAAAAACACAAAATAAAATACTAAGGAAAATAAACAAAAGACACAAACATCCAGGGTTATGACTCCACACAATATTATTATAATGATTGTGGGAACATAGAAACTGGGCGACGCATGCTGTCCCGGGCTCGCGGCCCGGTCGGGAGTACGAAGTAGCCATGGGGGACTAAACCGGAGAATAATGGAGTCGCCACCCGGTGTGAGCCGGGAAAATAAGATTTAAGGCCGCACTCACCCCTCGCAAGGAAAGACCTCAAACCGTTGGGTTCGGAATGGTCCCTTACTTATGCCACTTGTAATGAAAGGATTTATATGATAATTTAATCAGGCTTAAGTAATACTTATTTCTAAGAATATCATGCTTCTAAATCCACATACATACATCAACAAGTTCATCTAAATTTATATGTAAACATATTCGAATTTGCATACAGCATATTTGCATGTAATCTATGTCTCAATTTGCATACATAAGGTTTATCATACGGCAAGCATACAAGTTAATGAACGCATTGGTGGACACAGAAGCGCAAACAAATAGCATTCTTACTAGCATGCATATTAAGAAAAGATATTTAAGCGCATAACAGAAATAGACAACTAGAGAGGTAATACAAGTGCATAACGTAAAAAAGGGGAACTATGTGCTAAGATGGACATGTCGTAATGTGATGCAAGAGGATCTGTTTACCGTGGGCGTTCGTGCAGCGTTCGTAGACGCTTTCGAACGGTAAACAGAAGGTTCTCGTTCGAGTAGCGTTCGTAAACGCGTTCGAACGGAAATGAAACAGAATGCTCACGTTCGTATGGCATTTGTGAACGCGTTCGAACAGAAATGAGACCTGATGCATGATAAGGCAAAATGCATGCGCGTTCGAGTTGCGTTCGTAAACGCGTTCGAACGGGAACAGACCTGATGCATGAAAAGGGACGCAATACATAAACAACAAAATAAAGGGGTGCGGCGAAGTACTGCCGTAAAGGTGGCCTTTTGGGGCTATTTGTCTCTCAAAGAGAGGACCTTTAGACCAACATACTAAGCCCATGCACGTCACATCACAATACATGAAATAAAGACAATAAAAGTGTAGGACTTCGTATGCCCGATTGAACGTACATTCAACCCAAACACACTTCGTCCGGCGCGGCGAAGTAGTGTCACAAATGTGGCCTTTTAGGCTCTTCGTCTCTCAAATAGAGGACCTTTGGACTAACTCACTAAGCCCATGCGCTCGATCGCATCATACATACAAAAATAAAGACAATCATATCAAACTTAATATGTCCGATTGAACGTGTCTTGCATTCAACTGAACACACATCAACCGGCGCGGCAAAGCATCGTGGTAAAGGGCTTTAACCCCTCCCCATAGGGGATCTTTCATTCCACTTACTAAGCCCATGCGCTTGATTGAACCATGCATAAATAAGCAACATGCAGAATTCAAGTGACGAAAAATAAAGAAACCAAAGCAACACAAAACAAAAGAGGGTGCCGTTTACTCAAGCGGTACGTGGAGTTATGTCCCGAGTACAGATCATATTACCGTCCATTCGGAATCGGCTATGAAATTTATGTCCGGGTTTCCATCCGATATACCGCGAGAGTTGACACATCTCTCATTTTATTTCACAGCCACAACATACAACATCTCATAATTCATGCATATTTATCTACTCAAGGGCCACAACATGCATTTCAACATGACAATCACGCAAGCAATATTTAATAAATAGTACAAAAAAAGCGAGTGTGAAAGATACCCTCAGGTCTAACCTTTTTGCCAACTTTCAGGCTTGCGTTTCACGGACGTCGGAAGGGTACATCTCCTCAACTTCTCCGGTTCACTGGTTTAGCGTCCTAACTCACTGCTTTGCTGTTTTGCTTGCGGTTTGAACTCCGTTCTGCTCCTGTTCGGCCTCTGTTTTGCTGCTCACCGTTCAGGCCACATGTTTTGACGTTTCAACGGACTGTTCCAAGTTTTTTGTGGGTTTTTAGTGCAGTCCTGTGTGATTATTTTAAGGATTATGAATGCAGATTTTATGTTACTGTTTTTAAGGTTTTTAGGGAATGTTTTAAGAGGATTTTGCTGCTGTTTTCGGGGGGAAATGGGATGTTGTTTGGGGTACTTTAGCGGCTGTTTGGAGCGTGTTTGGGCTGCCGTTTGGGGGTATATTTTTCGGTGATGTGTGGAGGCTTAGGGGCTGCTATTTTCGGTTATGGAGTGGAGGAGATTTGTGAGGTTTATGGACGTGTAGGGCTGATCGGTTTGTGAAGGTGCTTTTAATGTGAAGGCTTGGGGTTATTTTCTTTTCTCTTGTGATTTGTGTGAGTTGTGTGTATATTATGTGTATGAGATAGGGGAGTGCATGTCTTGGTTAGGGGTTGTTTATATAGAGAAGGGCTAGGGCTTCACCTTGTCTCACAAGGAAGGGATTTGGTGCATTAAATGGAGGATTTGGTCTTAAGGAAAGTCAAAGATTGAGGGGGGACAAGGTTAATTCAAATTAGGAAGGTGATATCTTTAATTGGTGTTGATTAGGCATTTAATTTGTTAGATTAGGAAGTCAATATTTAGATTGGTATATAATTTTATTTAGTTAGGAATAATTATATTTGATTTGTTTAAATTAGGCATATACTTATTTTATGTTTGGTAAATATTTTATTTATTTATTTAATTAATATAATTAATATTTTATTTAGTTAATGTTTTATTTAATTAATAATTATTTAATTTGGGGTGTGTATTAAAGGCTATGGACGTGTGGGCCTTGGTTAGGTGGGTAGGCTTGGACTAAGGTTAAGTGATTTGCGGGGTTTTGGGCCGAGAGTAAATTTTAAAACGGAACACCAACAAGTAACCCGAAGCTAAACCAGCGAACTTAATCCGACTATGAGTCAATTCTTGACTCCTCCCTTCCGACATCTGTTCCCCGCGGTTTCTGCGACTTAAAAGGTAGTGCCTCCAAATGAGACTCATCATCGGGTTTCACATGCAAAAATGCAATGCCTACAATGATGAATTGATTTTTCTTAGACATGTGAAATAAATTAGTATGTTAACCTGGAACACGAAGATAAGCAAACGCCTTTGTCGATGGTCAGATGCAAACACCCAGAGTAACCCAATTAATCATATGTCTATGTTAACCAAATTACCTGGATTCATTAAGGTCAAGTTCCAATTATGGCTACCCACGCCCGACATGTATATGTCTATCCTGTAAGGAAATCTATTAAGGGTTATCTATCCTTAAGGGAGATCGTGAGCTATTGAATCTAAGGCTGAAACCTAAAATCTATTTTTCAAGTTCATTTTAAGTTTGTCACATCAATCTTATTGGTGTTCAGGCAACAAGAAACATTAAGCTTAAGATTCAATAAACAAGCTAAAGCATTACACATAATATAATTAAATCAATTATTAAACACATAAATATATTATGCTTCATCATTCCCCTAGATAATAAGAAAATGATGGGGTTAGGGGATCCACATTTAATATTTCAAACTTAGGAATCTCACTTATTATAATATAATATATTATTATTAGTTATGCTCTCATGAATTAATAATGCTAAATACATAAACCACAACCATGTAGCATGTAGGCGGTATACTAATTTAGTCCAATTACACTAGCCATATAGGCGGTAATCATCTGTCACATAAAGACCAGTCATATAGGCCGTAAATAATTTATATTTAAACCGACCATATAGGCAGTATCGTAGTTTGCCATTAATTAGTCCGATTATATTATAATTCGTATATTATAATTAAGTGAGATTGACCTAGTTAATCGTATTAAATGTTTCACCCGTCCCCCAGCGGAAATTAAGTACGAAACATAAAGAAAGATAAAAGAAATAAACTATTATTAGAACTAGAAATAAAAGTACATAATTAAAAAATACAAAAATTAAATACATACAAGATACAGTCCTTAGATCCTTATACAGAACTTATAGGAAAGTATGAAAATTCTAATGAAATCGAACTGAATTTATAAGCAAAATTAGGCATGCGCGTCGCGACGCAAATAGCCCTGCGCTTCGCGACGCGATGAGCTGTCAACGCGTTCTTCTGAGATTCTGACACGTGTCCACAGAGCGCCGCGCATCTCGACGCATAGGTGATCTATATCACGACGCACAAATAGTATTTATCGGCAGCTTCATAATAGAGTCGCGTCGCGACGTGTAATGTGCAGAAATTCCATTTTGTACTTTTTCGTCCGTTCTTCATCGTTTTAGCTCCGATTTGATTTCATTGAGTCTTAAATCTTTATTTATCTGTAAAACAATCAAAACATTCATCAAACCCAAGAAACCATACAAAATATTAGGTCAAAGGGGCGGTAAAATGTGATATATTTTCCGCTCATCAGGATCCAACCTACGTCCACGGGCACAAGGGAAAAAAAGCTTTTATTTCTAGCTCGGGTCTGACTGACCTCTTTTGTTTCTCTAGCTTGGGATTCTTTTCTCTATTACAAATTACAAGTGCTTATAAATAAAATTTCAACCATCTACAATGAACTCTCAACCTCCTTATATATTAAGTCTAATACACTGTATCACTAACTCAATGACGTCGGCCACTTTGCTAAGCCATTATTGCTTAGGCTCTCTTCCCCAATTACCCTACGGATTATAGCCCAGCAGCCTGACACCCCTACGACCTGCCATCTGAACTTCATTAAATTACCTATTCTTGGTAATTGTTACAAGCTTATTCCCATATGCCAAGCTTAAAGGTTGACTGTACACCATTTCTCTCTTTTATCACTTCATCCTCTCCAAAGAACATCAGCAAGCTTCTCTGCCATCTATGCCCTCTATGATCTTCCCAACCATCAACCTCTTCACAAGCTGTTCAACAATCTCTCCAATCTTCCCAAGTAAGTTCTTCTCCGATTACTTTTCTTGTTGATTTAAGTTTCCTCCATTCTATATTGCCATGAATGCTTGTGTTTGTGCTTTGGTTTCTAAGGATGATTGTGATATTGATGGGATGAGGGTGAGCGTATTTATGTGGGTATGTGTATGTTGTTTGTGTATACGTGTGAGCATGTTCTTTCTAGGTTTTTGGGAACGAAGGGTTTTTGTTTCTGGGTTCTATATCTGTTTGATTTTGGTTTTGTTTTAGAAGACTTACTGCTTTATAATTGCTAGGGCGTTTAGAGGTTTCTAGGTTAGCCACTTCGGTTGGGATGAGGAATAACTATATATTTTGTGTGCTCTACTAACCAAAATTATGAACTAACCTTCTGCCTCGGGTCATGTCTTGATTGGAATATCTTGGTCTGAGTCTGAGTCTTCCTCCCTTACTCCTATTGAGGTCCTGCCTATAGCCCCACCCCTACACACAATCATACACAACTCGGGATCAGAGAGTCCCAGCGACTATGACACCACTCCGACTGTTTCAGAAGAGTACAACCAATCCTACCACCAACGAGTACCGCGGCCCGAGATAATTCGAAAACCTTGACATGGACCGAGCTTCAGCAATCACCGAGACCAAACTGGAGTAATTGAGGGAAATGTTTGATATTCTGAAGGATATCATCCTGGTCGTCCCGGCGAATGGGACCAAGCGAGCCGACCTGGTAACGATATCGTGGCACTATGCTCAGCTTTCTTCGATATGGGACTTTGGCTGCCCATCCAATGCTACTTCGCACGGATGTTATCCTCCATGCACATAGCTCCATGCCAACTGAATCTGAATAGCTGAAGAATTTTGGCCGGCTTTTACGTCATCTGGAACCGAGCCAAGTTGGGAGAGCCGACCTTCTCTGAACTAAAGAGGTTGTACCAGATGAATGCCAACCCGAAAGAATACAAGGGTTGGTATTACCTCTCTGCTCATGCCGAGATTCCCCACCTTATTACTAATCTCCCGGCCACCAATAAGAACTTCAAAGACAAGCGGTTCTTTGTTGTGGGCCCATAGGGACAACAACAGCTAGTTGACGGGGAACTCCTTACAGTCCTCAATGTCTTGACGGAGGTAACGACCCGACCTCTGACTTCCCTATTTATATTTACTTAACTGATTTCTAACCTCTGAATCCTTTACATCTTGCTGGGGGATCTTGATTAGCGTGATCACATATGTATAACGCAAACGCACGTATCGTTCAAGTAGTTAAAATGTATCGATCCCACGAGGACTTAATACCTAAGCTGTTAATTTATGAAGCCAATGTTTACAAGTATATAATAGATTGGTTGTTTGATTGGATGGTGACTTTAAACTAAAACAAGTAAATAAAATAGTGTGAAAGTGAATTAAAGGTAAAATCAATATTATTAAATTATCTAGGGTTGTGAATCCTTCCAATATCTTTTAAAGATGAAGTGGTTATCTAATGTTTATGCAATATATTGGTTTACTAACCTGGAACACAAAATTATACAAAAGCCTCTATCGATGGTAAGATGCAAAGACCTAATGTAACCTAATTAATCATATGTCTTTGTTAACCAAGTTACCTGAATTCATTAAGATTAAGTTCCAGTTGTGGCTACCCCCGCCCGACAGGTATATGTCTATCCTGGAAGGAAATCTATTAAGGGGTATCTAATCCTTAAAGGGAGATCGTGGGCTATTAAGTCTAAGGCTGAAACCTAAAATTCCTTTGTCAAGTTTTATTTTAAGTTTACCACATCAATTTTATTAATAGCCAGTTAACAAGAAGCATTAAGCTTAAGACTTAATAAATAACCTTTATATTACCTAAGACACAAAATAACCCCTTATAAACCGGTGATATTGGAATTCATCACAACCCCAGATAACGGGTTTAGTTACAACACATATCTAGGACTAGTAAAAGCTCAAATAAAGTAAATGACATAAAGTAAAAGCTTGAAAATTAAAAAGGTAAATAAAGCAATAAAGAAAATGATGGGGTTAGAGGATCCACTTTTATTACTTCTATTTTAGATATCTCCCTTATTATAATATATTAACTTTGCATGACATTACCAACCCACCATAAAGGCGGTATCCTGATTAAGTCAAATTTATGATTAATTCCAACCGACCATAAAGGCGGTATCCAATTAGTCAGGTTAAAATCAATTTAATTAAGTCCAACCGACCATAAAGGCGGTATCCCTTTAAGTCAGGTTTTTAAATAGTTTATATATTATAATTAAGGGAGATTAATCTAAATATTAGTAATAAAGATCCATGCTATTCGTTGAATCATGCTCCTTTCTACTGGCCACAAAGAATTATTGTTGGCCATTTCTTCAATTAAGTCTCAGGCCTGATCTTCTCCTTTGCCATTAAAGCTCCTCCAGCAGTAGCATCAATTGTGGTTCTCATCAGTCTAGAAAGTCCATTGTAGAAGGTTTGGACTTGTAGCCACTTTGCAATCTCATGGTGAGGACATTTTCTTAGCAAATCCTTGTATCTTCCCAAGCTTTGCAGAGGGATTCTGAGTCATGTTGTACAAATGATGTGATGTCATTCCTCAGCTTTGCAGTTCTGGCTGGGGGAAAGTACTTTGCAAGGAATTTTGTGGCTAGAGTGTTCCAAGTAGTGATGGAACCTGCTGGTAGTGAATGTAGCCAAGCTTTAGCTATGTCTTTCAATATGGAAATACATGCAGTCTCATTGCTTTTTCAGCTGCTCGGTTGTAATGAAAGTGCCGTAAACTTCCAAGAAGTTGCTAATGTGGGCATTAGGATCTTCAGTTGCATTCCCCCCAAACTGAACTGACTGTTGTATCATCTGAATGCATGTTTTGATGTCACACGTATTTGCTGGTAAGGGGGAAGTACAATACAGGAAATAAAGCCGTCAACCACCGGAATAGTTCTGTCCCGAATGGGAATTGGTGGTGCAACTTCCAAAGGTTCAGGTTCCATGTAGATCAGTGCTTCTTGGCCTTCACGTCTTTCCTTTCTCAACTGTCTGATGGTTCTTTCAATTTCCGGGTCAAGCGGACGGATTTCAAAGCTTCAGGTTCATCTCATGTAGTGTCTGAGAACCTAAAACACAAGAAAACAAAAATAATAAGTAAAAATAAATTAGACACAAGTAACGTATCTAACCCCAAAACTAATAGTGAAAGATAAATAAGTCATCGGCAACGGCGTAAAAAATTTGATCAACGTGATCACACACGTATAACGCAAGCGCACGTATCGTTCAAGTAGTATAAAATGTATCGATCCCACGAGGACTTAATACCTAAGCTATTAATTTATGAAGCCAAATATTTACAAGTATCTAATAGATTGGTTGTTTGATTGGATGGTGACTTTAAACTAAAACAAGTAAATAAAATAGTGTGAAAGTGAATTAAAGGAAAAATCAATATTATTAAATTATCTAAGGTTGTGAATCCTTCCAATATCTTTTAAAGATGAAGTGATTATCTAATGTTTGTTCAATATATTGGTTTACTAACCTGGAACACGAAATTATGCAAAAGCCTATGTCGATGGTCAGATGCAAATACTCAATGTAACCCAATTAATCATATGTCTATGTTAACCAAGTTACCTGAATTCATTAAGATTAAGTTCCAATTGTGGCTACCCCCGCCCAACATGTATATGTCTATCCTGGAAGGAAATCTATTAAGGGGTATCTAATCCTTAAGGGAGATCGTGGGTGTAGACACTGTATTTTTACATGAAGCCCAATGATGAGCCTCGTATGGAGGCACTACCTGAAAAGTTGCGGAAGTCACGAGAAATGAATGCCGGAAGGAAAAACTCCAAAATTAGCACCTCATTGGATTCGAACTCGCTAGCTCACCTCGGATTCGCTCAGTCAGTTTCTGTTTCAAACCTTATCCTCGGCCCAAAACCTCTGCAACCCATGAAAGCTCATGAACCCATGCCACACGCCCAAGCCTTCCCAAATAAAAAATCCCATGCAAAACACTTGTCAAAATCCCTTAAATCACCTTCCAATTTAACAAGATATGAAATCCCATCCTCACCAAATTTAGAGATTTTATTCCCTAAATAAATTAGGAAAATATCTCCCATATTTATTTGATTTCTTTCCTTGATTTGGAGATCCCTTAACATAATAAAAAGGTGACTAAACCAAAAACCCTAGGGGAACACAACTCATACGGCAATTCACAAAACAAAAAAAACATAAGTGACACTTCACCTAAGGCTTCACACTTTGAACATCAACCCCACTCTCTTTTCTCAACCTCGACGCAAACAAACAGCAACCACCCAAAAACTCTTCTGACCTCACACGTGAACAAACACACACACACAACACTTCACAAATACAAACAAAGAGAACCCTAAGTCTCTCTTTGTCAACACACACACACGACACCCAAAGACGTGAACAACAACAAGAAGCCAAACCCCTAAAGCTTGACACGGTAAACCATTAAACAACAAACCTAAAGCCCTACAACTGAACAAAAGAAATCAAACAACAAAGAACCATATCCAGCGAAGGATCAAACCCCCAAAACTAGCAAATTACCAAAAAACAACACAAAAATCGAGCCAACAAACAGTCCCAAAAAAACAGTCCACAAACCGACAAAAACCAGTCCCTAAAAAATGCAAACAACAGCAGCAAAATAGTGAAGAAAACAGCCCCCAAAATAGTGAAGAAAATCGCAAAAACAGTAAAGAAAACAGCAGCAAAAAACAACCAAACCAGCAGCCCAAAATCACCAAAAAAACAGCAGCCAAAACAGCAGTAAAAAACTGCAAAAATAGCAGCCCAAAAACAGTGAACAGCAGCCAAAAAATAGCAAACAGCGTGTAGAAACAGTGAAACAGCGAGTAGAAACAGCGAACCAGCAAATCAGAAAAATAGCAATCTTTAATCCTTCCGGCGACTGCCTAACGCACTTCCGAGAAGCAACTTAAAAGGTAAGACCTAAAGGCACCCTTTACTATATTTATTTTGTTGTTCCGGACACGGCATGCCTGGTTGGACGTGAAATACGTCCAGCCGGGTATGCGAAGTCCTACATTAATACGGCTAAATCTTTTGGTCATATTTTCTTTCTTTTATTTTTGTTATTTATCTTTCTTGTCCATTTACTGTTATTTATTATTCCGCACTTAGTTTCGTTATTTATCTTTATTTATTATTTCGCATTTACTTTATTGTTCATCTTTATTTATTATTTCGCATTTACTTTATTGTTCATCTTTATTTATTATTTCGCATTTACTTCATTGTTTATCTTTATTTATTATTTCGCATTTATTTTATTGTTTATCTTTACTTATTATTCCGCATTTAGTTTTGTTATTTACCTTTCTATCTATTTATCTTTATTTTATCGTTTCGCTTTTACTTTTGTTTATGTTTTGCTATATTATTTCACATTTACTTTCTTGTCCGTTTACATTGTGTTAATGATTGTGTGTGTGTTATTCATTGCGGTATATCGGATGGACACCTAGACATAAATTCTGTAGCCGAATCCGAATGGACGGTAGTGCGGTCTGTACTTGGGATACATTTCCACGTACTGCTCTGGAAATATTCATATATGCGTGTTTATGTCATAATTGGTGTTATTTTTGTAATACGTTCGAACGCGTTTTCGAACGCAAGCATTCTGCCTCACTCCATTCGAACGCGTTTTCGAACGCTACACGAACGTGAACTCTCTGGAACACTTCGTTCGAATGTGTTTACGAATGCTACAACGAACGCACACACACTGGACAACCTCTTTCTTTATATTTTATGCATTTTTCGTCTCTTTAGTTATTTATTTTGCATTATGCGATTAATTATTTACATTTATTATTAACATTTTTTTACTATTCTTATAATTTACATTATCGTACTTCTTTATTTAATATGCTTTTGGAACTATGTATTTGCTTTTATTTATATTCATGTTTATGGGTGTGCAAATTTGTGTGTTTATTTGAAGTATTTTGCATGTACTGCATAAGACTTGGTTATACCATTGTGTGAACCCGTCCATTATACTGGCATAAGTAAGGGACCATTCCAAACCCAACGGTTTGAGGTCTTCCCTTGCGAGGGGTAAGTGCGGCCTTAAATTATTTCCCAGTTCACACTGGGTGGCGACTCATTTATTCTCCGGTTTAGTCACCCGTGGGCTACTCTGTATTCTCTACGGGCAACGAGCCCAATAGTGTCGTAGTCGCCGAGCATCATAGGCATAGCGGTAAACCCAGCTTCGCTCCTACAGTGAGCTATTAAGTCTAAGGCTGAAACCTTAAATTCTTTTGTCAAGCTTTATTTTAAGTTTACCACATCAATCTTATTAATGGACAGATAACAAGAAGCATTAAGCTTAAGACTTAATAAATAAACCTTTATATTACCTAAGACACAAAATAACCCCTTATAAACCGGTGATATTGGAATTCATCACAACCTCAGATAACAGATTTAGTTACAACAAATATCTAGGACGAGTAAAAGCTTAAATAAAGTAAGTGACATAAGTAAAAGCTTGAAAATTAAAGAGGTAAATAAAGCAATAAAGAAAATGATGGGGTTAGAGGATCCACTTTTATTACTTCTATTTTAGATATCTCCTTTATTATAATATATTAACTTTGTATTGTTAGACAATTATGACCCATAGCGTCACTATTTGTAAAAGACATTGTGGTTTTTGTACAAATTAACTATGTGACAATGAAATTGCATTTTATCATTTTGTAATTAGATTACTTTAATATATAAATGATAAAAGTCCTTATGATTAGTTTCGGATTATAAGATATGAGACAGTATCAATCTATAACGGTTTAATCATTAAATATCCATAGTCGTAGTATTATCGAGACTGGACATCGATAATGCGGAATAGACTAGTATTGCACTTATGCGTGTTATAGAAGCGTAACATCATAGTTCTCATATATTTAAGTATTGGATATTTATGCAAGTGTGATAGGATGTTATGTTTACCGATGGTACGGAAACAGCTTCGCTCTGGATAGACCCCGCAGAATCCCATTGGTAGTATGACTATGTGTCTATGGGAATCCGCATCAGGTTAGGTGTATTTGGTCATAACCTGAGACTTGCATCGCTAGTACTTGCGACAATAAATACGCTTTGGTTTTGGTCTTCCAGGACTTTAACAGGTTCTGTGTAGGCCTCTTCTGGGTTTATTGAAAATCGTAGTGTATTGGGTGTGATGTCAAGAGGGGAGTATCACTTCAGTCATATGGAGATGATGATCACACATGGATACAGAACTAGTACTCTAATGGGTTGCAACCATCGGGATAATATGACAAGGTCATGATTATCCGATTAAAGAGACTAGTTGCTTGTGATCCGATATATGCTTCGTACAGGGCATACACTATTCCAGCCTCAGGCCTTGCATGTGACATCTGATACTAGATCGCAATACGCAATACTACGTATACTACGCCTGACATAGATTATATATTTTTTTAAGAATATTTCTGGAGAATTGGGTAGGCACGGTGCTTTGCTAGAAGCCAACCATGTCTCGTAAATCGGTAAAAACGTAGTACTAGGTACGTACGTGTTCGGATAGTCCGAAGACCAAATTTACTGCCAACATATCCAGGGATCTCACGGGTCGCTTCCCGAAGATTCACCGATGACGTATGATTCGAACATAATTAATCTGGGAGTAATTACGGAGAGATTTTATATATGATAAAATACTATTTGAAGAGAGAGAACGATTAATTTAGAATTAATCGATAAAATAATATATTTGATATATTAAATGAAATTAGATTTCATAACGGAATTAAAATTAGATTTTAATTCGGGCGAACGAATTAATTTAGAATTAATTCGCGAGCGACGTGAATAGTAATTTTGCTAGGCATAATTATTTAATTAAATTTGATTTAATTACGTCGTAACGGAAAATTCGTTAATTCGGAAATAGCGAACCCGAGCCTGAGATGTGTTACGGGCCCACTCGGATTTTGAATCAGGTGGGGCCCACAAGTCACATCACTAGTCATTCATTCACCTTTTTGGTGATGGAAGTTAGTGAATGAAATGATGGAAACTTGTTGTACACACAAGTGAGATAGTGATTGACTTATACCAACTTTGGTATATCTTTAATTTTTGGTTTTTGAAAACAATTACACAAGTCATTAACATCATCACTCCCACTTTTTCATTCTCTCCCTCTCACGACAAAGAGCAATAAAATATCTTCCAATTTTTTTTCCCTTTGGCCGAGAATCGCAAAGAAGGAACTTGGTGATTTTGTTGCAAAATCTCCATTGCTAGCACATCAAAGGATTATATAAGGTTATAGGGAAACTAATCACTTGAGCTTGGAATCAACATCAAAGCTTGGAGCTTGGATTTCACATTCAAAGGAAAGCTTGGAGACTTTCAAAGGCAAAAGATTTTGTATTCAACGCATCCTAAATCTGGTCGTTGTAAGTATATTTCCGCTATACTTCCTCTTGTATTCACATTATTTCATTGCTTAAATTGATCTTGAGACACTTTAGAAACCCAACAATGGTATCAGAGCCTATTTGAGCATGAAATTTGATTAGGGTTTATATACTAAAATTTGGGTATTTTTGATTTGAGCATGTTTTAATCAAATTGTTTGTTTGAGTATGCTTGTATGTTGATAACTTAGAGTTATGCATGATCAAATTGATGAAAAATTAATTGGATTAATTTTCCCCACATTGGATGTGTTGGCCAAATGTATATGTTGCCCTAAAGTCATGGTATTTTTTGTTTTGAGACCATTGGATGTGTTTAAAGACTTGGGATATATTGATTTAAGATCCAATCAGATTGAAATCGGAATCGGATATAAAATCCCTCAAATGCCGTGAGCTTTAAAGCATGGAAATGAGATGATTTTGTTTCAATAATGTTGGACATGTATTGATGATGAGTAAGCATGATTAATTGATTAGATTAGTATTTTGAAATGTTAATTTAAATAGTTAATCATGGTTAAACACTTTGATTTATTAAATTGTGAATTTTGGAAAATTAGAATTTAATAAATTGGGCTTAATTTGGAATTGGGCTTATAATGTTGTATTTGGGCCTAATGGGCTTGGCTGGGCCAAGTTGGTTTATGACAATTGGATTGGATCCAAATTGGGCCTAAACCATTCCATTAAGTCCAAATATAACAAATGAGCATTTTAATGTTTAATTGGGCCTAATAGGCCGAAATTGGTTTCTTGGACAATATGGTGATTCCTTATTTGGGCTTTGGTATTTGGGTTTGACCCATATTGACCAAAGTCCATGCCTTAAGAAATTAATTGAAAGCCCATTGGACTTTAATTGAATGACATTGGATGTTAATTGGGTTTTGAGACCCATTTAGATTATATTTGGAATCTAAGTCGTAAATGCGCATTTAAAAGTGTAATTATTTAATTTGGAATTAAATATAGAATTAGTATTGAATACGAATTAAATTAGATTTAAATATAGAGTGATTTGTTCCAGGAACAATCTGTGAGATATACATCCGCATATCATTATTAATTTATTTTTTCGCCTTATTATGCTTTTAGAATGCATGTTTAAGGGTGTATGATGAGACCTAACAAAGATAATAAATTGGTTGCCAATTTACGCGAAAAACCCTCAATAAATATTAAACGTTTTCCTTCCATTGAGTGATTCATTCTCAAGATCCAAGATTGGCACTGGTTTGTTGGCCAAAGTCAAGACCTTTGTCCATCGCGGATGTGTTTGAATCATGAAGGCTTTGTTCCATATCGTATGTCTTGTCCAAGTTGTGATTTGTTGGCCAAAGTCAAGATCACTTCTTGTCCATCGACATCGATTACGAAGCTTTCCAAAGTTAATGGGTCCCGCTTAACTGGAATCATTAAGCTTGTTGTGCCAAAGCCAAGGCTTAGTTGATTCAGAGGAAAATGTTAGGAAAATATATTGGATATATTGGCATATATTTTGTATATATGTTTCGGACTTGGAGGTCCACCTATCGGATCTAGGAATTGGATGAGATCTCATTGATCTTAGAGATCTACCTAGTTAAATATCATACAGCTTGTTGGCCAAAGTCAAGGTTGTGTGTTATTTAACGGGATCCTAGCTCACTAGGAAACTAGGTTTCCCGAGTACTCAACAGAGGGTTAGAGGCTCACCGAAAAATAGTGGGAGGCTAGTATTGAATTTGCAATTTCGTTCAAATATTTAGCTTTACGCGCTTTCAAATTATTTCGTCAATTATTATTATTAGTTGGACTAATATTTTATTATTTTTCTTGTAACAGTTAGACTGTACCATACATCGTTAATTGAATAGTTTGACTATTGCGATTAAGAGGACATGAAAGTTGAGCATTAGAGATATTATCATGGGCGATAATGTCTTTAATGGCACAAACTTTCAAGACTGGGATATGAATCTCAGGATTGTCCTGGGATCCGAGAAGTTGCTCTACACTATAGAGAGACCTCTTGGGCCTAAGCCCCGACCTGATCAGTTGCTTGAGCTAAAGCTTTGGAAGACTCATAGCGATGACAACTCGACTGCTCAATCGGTAATGCTTGCTGCTATGACTCCGCAATTCCGTCGTCTGAACAAGGGATTGGATCCCTATGAGATGATGGCGAAGTTGCATGATCTTCACCAATCTAATCTTAGATCACGAAGATATTAGTTGCAGAAGAAGATCTTTCGCGCTCGCATGCATAAGGTACGTCTGTTGAGCACCATGTGTCACAGATGATTGCTGACATTGAGCAGCTGGGACAGATGGGCATTGTCTTCGAGGCTGAGACTTTAGTAGATTTGATCTTACAGTCTCTCCCAGACACTTGCAGTGGGTTCATCATGAACTAAAATATGATGAACTAAGAACAAACTCTTGGAGAGTTGATGTCCACACTGCGCGAAGTAGAAAAAGAGCTCCTAAAGGGCAAGAAGCGCGAGGCGCACTTCGCTTCAACATCTCAGACTCCGAGGGCTTGGCCCAAGGCGACTGGAGGTGTAAAGAAGAAGAATAAGAAAAAAGGCAAGGCCAAATCGTCAAAACCTTCTGGGAAGGGTAAGGACAAATCCCAAGATGTATGTCTGCAGTGCGGCAAGCGGGGTCACGGGAAGCGTGACTGCCGCGAGTACAAGGCACACATAAAGGAAATCAAAGCGGGCAAGGCACCGGCTTCAGGTATGTTTGTTATAGAAATAAACATGTCTACTACAAGTCTTAAAAACTGGATTTTTGATTCTGGTTGTGGTACTCATATATGTACTGATGTGTAGGATCTTCAGATTAGCAGGAGACTGTCCTCATGAGAGATTGAACTCCTCGTTGGAAATGGGACACGAGTGGCCGTTTTGGCCGTTGGTACTTTTTTTTTTGAAACTGCCCTCGGGGGATGTACTTAAACTTACAGAATGTTATTATGTACCTAGTTTGACTAAGAATATTATTTCTGTATCTATGTTAGCCCAATGTGGGTATACTTTTGTATTTAGAAACATTGGGTGTTTTATGTTTAAAAATGATATGGAAATTTGCACTGCTGATGTAAATAATGGTCTTTATATTTTGAATATAAATCAATCTCAAACATATAATGTAACAAACAAAAGTCTTAGATTAAGTAACAAAGATGAAACTTACATGTGGCATTGTCGTCTGGGACACATAAACAAGACACATATATCCACACTTTCGAAGAGTAGGTACTTGGACGGAATTGATCCAAATTCATATGATGTCTGCGAATCTTGTTTATTAGGCAAGATGCCTAATTCACCTTTTAGCGGAAAGGGTGCACGTGCCACCGAACTGTTAGCCCTCGTTCATAGTGACTTATGTGGGCCCATGTCTAGCCAGACTGGAGATGGATATGAATACTTTGTAACCTTTACGGATGATACATCGTGTTATGGTTATGTGTATCTTATGAGACACAAGTCGGAAACCTTTGAGAAATTCAAAGAGTTTCGACACGAAGTAGAAAAATAGACCAGTAAAAGTATTAAGACATTACGGTCGGACCGTGGTGGCGAATACTTAAGCAATGAGTTTCTTGATTACTTAAAAGAATATGGTATTCTTTCACAGTGGACTCCTCCCGGAACACCGTAATTAAACGGTGTGTCCGAACAGAGAAACCGAACTTTGTTAGACATGGTAAGGTCTATGATGAGTCGCACAGAGCTACATATTTCCTTCTGGGGATATGCATTGAACAGTGCAATACTTATTTTGAATAAGGTTCCATCAAAGTCTGTTCAACAGACTCCGTATGAAATATGGACAGGAAAGAAACCGAGTTTCTCATTCCTGAGGATTTGGGGTTGATGGGCATACGTCAAATGTTTGGAAGGTACCAAACTAGTACCCAAATCGGATAAATGCCTATTTGTAGGATATCCTAGGGAAACCAAAGGATATTACTTCTATCACCCACAAGAGAAAAAAGTATTTGTTGCTCTACATGCGGTTTTCCTTGAGAAGGAATTCCTAAATACAGTGATAAGTGGGAGGAAAGTAGAACTCGATGAAAATCAGAGTGATACTGTTACTGGCACAGAATCCTTAATGGAACATGAACAGTCTATCAGGGATGAGACTGTACCACAATCTTCGAATACGCAAGAACCGCGTAGGTCGGAGAGAGTCAGAAAACAACCTGAGAGGTATGGGTTTCTGATCTCACCTCATGTGGATATTAATCTTATTGAGGAAGACAAGCCGACTACGTATGAGGAAGCGATACAAGGTATCGACTCCGGTTTATGGCAAGATTCCATGAATTCCGAAATGGATTCCATGTACACCAACCAAGTTTGGACACTGGTTGATGCACCAGAAGGCGTAAACCCTATTGGTTGCAAATGGGTCTTCAAGAAGAAGACTGCCATGGATGGCAACGTACAAACGTACAAAGCTAGGCTTGTAGCGAAAGGGTATCGTCAACGATATGGTGTTGATTACGACGAAACTTTTTCACATGTTGCCATGATTAAATCCATTCGGATAATGCTTGCTATTGCTGCATATTTCGATTACGAGATATGGCAGATGGACGTCAAAACCGCTTTCCTTATCGGAAACCTTTTGGAGGATGTTTATATGCAACAGCCTGACGGTTTTTTCGTACCAAGACTTGCAAACAAGGTTTGTAAGTTAAATCGATCCATTTATGGATTGAAGCAATCATCGCGTTCTTAGAACCAATGTTTTTATGAGATCATAAAAGAATATGATTTCGTTCAAAACGAGGATGATCCTTGTGTATTTAAGAAGGTTAATGGGAGCGCACTGACATTCATTGTCCTTTACGTTGATTATGTATTGCTTATTGGCAATGACATTCCCATGTTAACGTCGGTGAAAGCTTGGCTTTCATTAAAATTCTCCATGAAGGATCTGAGAGATGCAGCCTTTATTTTAGGAATAAAGATCTATCGGGATAGATCTAGAAATCCTCTTGGACTCTCCCAGAGCACGTACATTGACAAAGTGTTGAAGAGATTCAACATGGATCAGTCCAAGAGGTGACTGTTGCCAGTGTCACATGGTGTCACTCTATCTAAGGACATGTGTCCTAAAACTCAAGATGAGAGAGACAACATGAGTCGGATACCATTCGCCTCGGTAGTCGGATCGATCATGTATGCCATGATATGTACGCGACCTGATGTCTCGTATGCTTTGAGCATGTGTAGTCGCTATCAGGCCGATCCAGGTGAAGGTCACTGGATGGTGGTTAAGAATATCCTTAAGTATCTTAGACGAACTAATGATGCTTTCTTAATCTATGGAGATGGAGAACTTGAGGTAACTGGGTTAACCGATGCAAGTTTCCAAACCGATAAAGACGACTGCAAGTCACAATCCGGGTACATATTTTGTTTGAACAACGGATCCGTAAGCTGGAAATCTTCCAAGCAAGAGACTATTGCCGATTCAACAATAGAAGCGGAGTATATTGCTGCAGCTGAAGCAGCAAAAGAGGCAGTTTGGATCCGTAAATTCCTAATTGGATTAGGAGTAATTCCGTTAGCATCTGAGCCCGTTCCATTGTATTGTGACAATAACGGGGCTACAGTGCAAGTTAAGGAACAACGGTCTCATCAACGATCCAAGCATGTTCTTCGACGTTTCCATCTGATTTGTGAGATCATATATCGTGGCGATGTGAAGATCGAGAAGGTCGCATCAGAGGAAAACATTGCAGATCCGCTGATGAAAGTTATTCCTCACCAAAAGTTTGAGCGACATGTACATAGTTCAGGTGTTAGATGCTTGAGTGACTGGCTATAGGCCAAGTGGGAGATTGTTGGACAATTATGACCCATAGCGTCACTATTTGTAAAAGACATTGTGGTTTTTGTACAAATTAACTATGTGACAATGAAATTGCATTTTATCATTTTGTAATTAGATTACTTTAATATATAAATGATAAAAGTCCTTATGATTAGTTCCGGATTATAAGATATGAGACAGTATCAATCCATAACGGTTTAATAATTAAATATCCATAGTCGTAGTATTATCGAGACTGGATATCGATAATGCGGAATAGACTAGTATTGCACTTGTGCGTGTTATGGAAGCGTAACGACATAGTTCTCATATATTTAAGTATTGGATACTTATGCAAGTGTGATAGGAGGTTGTGTTTACCGATGACATGGAAACAGCTTCGCTATGGATAGACCCCGCAGAATCCCATTGGTAGTATGACTATGAGTCTATGGGAATCCACATCAGGGTAGGTGTATTTGGTCTTAACCTGAGACTTGCATCGCTAGTACTTGCGACAATCAATACGTTTTGGTTTTGGTCGTCCAGGACTTTAACAGGTTCTGTGTAGGCCTCTTCTGGGTTTATTGAGAATCGTAGTGTATTGGTGTGATGTCAAGACGGAAGTATCACTTCAGTAATATAAAGATGATGATCACGCATGGATACAGAACTGGTAATCTAATGGGTTGCAACCATCGGGATAATATGACAAGGTCATGATTATCCGATTAAAGAGACTAGTTGCTTGTGATCCGAAATATGCTTCGTACGGGGCAGACACTATTCCAGCCCCAGGCCTTGCATGTGACATCTGATACTAGATCGCAATACGCAATACTACGTATAATACGCATGACATAGATTATATTTTCCTTTAAGAATATTTCTGGAGAATTGGGTAGGCACGGTGCTTTGCTAGAAGCCAATCATGTCTCGTAAATCGGTAAAAACGTAGTACTAGGTACGTACATGTTCGGATAGTCCGACGACCGGATTTACTGCCAACATATCAAGGGATCTCATGGGTCGCTTCCCGAAGATTCACCGATGACATGATTCGAACAATTAATCTGGGAGTAATTACGGAGAGATTTTATCTAGGATAAAATACTATTTGAAGAGAGAAAATGATTAATTTAGAATTAATCGATAAAATAATATATTTGATATATTAAATGAAATTAGATTTCATAACGGAATTAAAATTAG
Source organism: Zanthoxylum bungeanum (assembly GCA_019454045.1). Lineage (NCBI taxonomy): Eukaryota > Viridiplantae > Streptophyta > Magnoliopsida > Sapindales > Rutaceae > Zanthoxylum > Zanthoxylum bungeanum. Next base: position 10,236 of record SKCR01044833.1, on the reverse strand, counting down.
ATTTTAATTCGGGCGAACAAATTAATTTAGAATTATTTTGCGAGCGATGTGAATAGTAATTTTGCTAGGCATAATTATTTAATTAAATTTGATTTAATTACGTCGTAACGGAAAATTCGTTAATTCGGAATTAGCGAACCCGAGTTTGGGATGTGTTGCGGGCCCACTCGGATTTTGAATCAAGTGGGGCCCACAAGTCACATCACTAGTCATTCATTCACCTTTTTGGTGATGGAAGTTAGTGAATGAAATGATGGAAACTTTTTGTACACACAAAGTAGATGATTGACTTTATACCAACTTTGGTATATCTTTAATTTTTGGTTTTTGAAAACAATTACACAAGTCATTCACATCATCACTCCCACTTTTTCATTCTCTCCCTCTCACGACAGAGAGCAATAAAATATCTTCCAATTTTTTTTCCCTTTGGCCGAGAATCACAAAGAAGGAACTTGGTGATTTTGTTGCAAAATCTCCATTGCTAGCACATCAAAGGATCATATAAGGTGATAGGGAAACTAATCCCTTGAGCTTGGAATCAACATCAAAGCTTGGAGCTTGGATTTCACATTCAAAGGAAAGCTTGGAGACTTTCAAAGGCAAAAGATTTTGTATTCAACGCATCCTAAATCTGTTCGTTGTAAGTATATTTCCGCTATACTTCCTCTTGTATTCACATTATTTCATTGCTTAGATTGATCTTGGGACACTTTAGAAACCCAACGTGTATGACATTACCAACCTACCATAAAGGCGGTATCCTGATTAAGTCAAATTTATGTTTAATTCCAACCGACCATAAAGGCGGTATCCAATTTAGTCAGGTTAAAATTAATTTAATTAAGTCCAATCGACCATAAAGGCGGTACCCCATTAAGTCAGATTTTAAATAGTTTATATATTATAATTAAGGGAGGTTAGTCTAAATATTAGTAATAAAAGCTTTACCTTAAACCCCAACAGGGGAGAGTTACCTCCTCATACTGGAAAGTAAAATAAAGACAGAAAAGTAAAGTAAAGAAAGAACTATTGCGTAAAATAAATAAAATTAAATACAGAAAGCTGTAAATAAACAAACAAGATACAATCTTCTTAGTATTCTTAAGGAATTCCCCAGAAGGTATGAAATTTCCTTCTGATTTCAACCTCTATTTAAAGTGAAAATTATGCCCCGCGCGTCACCACGCATACCATATTGCGCATCGTGATGTGTCGATGATTAAACGGGATCATGACATATGGCAGCGGTTGAGTCGGCAGCTGAATTATTGGTTCGGCGTCGCGATGTATAATGCTTGGTGTGTTGCGATGTGTGCATAGTAAATGTCGGCAGCATGAGATGACAACACGTTTTCGGCGCACGTTAGCAAGATTGTTGTGATGTTGACACGTGGCAGGCACATGATAGCAGGCAGCATATTTTAGCAATAGCGCATTTTATCAACAGCGCATTTTAGCAGGAAATTTACATTTTACCCATTTTGTCCTTTTTTGATGTTTTAGCCCCGAATTACTTCCAGTAAGTCCTGAAACTTTATTTATCTATAAAATAACACAAAACACATCAACATATTCATAAAACCCAAGAAACTATACAAAATATTAGGTCAAAGGATTGGAAAATAGTGATATATTTACCACTCATCAGATCTCCCCAATGTCTATCACGAGACCCGGGCCAGGGTGAAGAGAGCAACCGAATTTGGAGGTCACTATAGGGACCTCGTTAGTTCCTACACCCTGGCCAACTCTGGCCTAATCCCGAGTACTCCACCATACCAACCGAGGCAGACTGGTAGGTTCTGACTGACCTGCTGACTTTATGCTTTTTGCCTTAGTCCTATTTTCTTGTATTTTTTCCCTCTTTCTTCCTTTATGTTCTAAGTGTTTTCTCTTCTCCTTTGCAAGAATGCCTGGCTCTCGAACTCCTTTCCATAATGCCCAAGAGATGCTGCGGGCCTCCCGAGGTGGTTCCAGCAGCTCTTGACCTTGAATGACTACGCCTGTTCCGCCAGAAACTATTCAGAAATCTACCCACGTCACTACCGCATCATCATCAGTGACTTCAAGCGCCCCAACAACTGCCATAGTCCCAACCCTTTCAGTCCAACCTAAACGCGCCCAGCTGGTCGTTCCGACTACAAGCACCCCCAGACCAATCCAAGCCTTAACTGCCTCTCCCCGATCGAGCAAAAGACGTCACCATCAGATCGGGGGGACGAGATTGAGGAGCCGGTGGAGAGAGCTCCGAGAAGGAAAATAGCTGCCCAGAAAGGCAAGGCCCCAACAGTTCCTCCCCAAGGGACCCCGATGTTGGGCATCAACAACTTCACCGATGATGTGAGAGACAAATTTGCTAACATTCTCGCATCCTTCAATCATATGGCCGATTCCATTACTCTGGAGAAAGCTACGGAGTACGAAATGTTAGGGTTGGTGCTCTGAGCGCCAATTTTATTATGTATTCCCTTGTAAATACTAATGTAACATTTTATTATGAATAAAATAAACAGCTTCTTTTATATAACATTTTCTTAAAAATGGTAAAGACGTAACAGACCTTAGAATGATTAGTTATGATACTGTTGCAAAAACGTCACAACTGACACTGAGTTCTATCATGACGTTGTCATTCTTAGACAGTTCTTGGTCAAGGTTTACACAACTTGGTCAGTAAAGTAAACCCGACTTGAGATACCACTGTGGATATATGAGTTATCCTTCATACTTAAATGACAGTCACGTCACCGATCTATTTAGATCAAACCCCCATCTGTTCGTTGGGTGTGGACTGATGTTTAGGATATCATGTGTGTATCAAGAAAGGATATGTCAGCTCTGTGTACAAAACATATGTATTCAATATGGAATTAGCAATCTGTTAAATCCATGGGCCCATGGTGCACTGTAGAAATTAGTTCTAAGTGTTATTAAGTGATTGTTAATAGAAACATCGACGTGATTATATCTATAGAGATTTGATGTTTGTATCTATATCTCTGGAATAATCCGGATACCTATGATGGAGGGATTATACGTATGTAGTGACCTCGACCTGTATGGTTCAGAGAGTTTATCTGTGTTCGTAATAATTTACGGGTGGGTGAATTATGGACACGAAATTTGATTTCGTGACGGATATGCCTGAACCTAGAGAGTCTCACTAATGAGATATACTCGTAGAGCACTTGGGCAACTGTTATGAATAATACTAATTATTTATAACTCGTTTACCGATTAAACGAAAAGTACATGTAATCGGGACATAATCGTAATTTCCAAATTAATGTGTATTTGTGTTTAATATTTGATATTATTAAATACACATTAATTAAATATCAAATTGTGATATTTCACATATATCATTAATATATGTATTTGAGATATTTAATGTAAAAATAATACATATATTTAAGATATTTATATTAATTATTTAATTATTTAATTGTTAAATAATTAAACTAATTAATAAAATAAATATCTTTAGTAATGATTTACACTTTTTAATGGCTTAATACCTTTGGTCCATTTGTTAGTTTGCTTTATTAAAGATAAGTGTTAACTTTATTAAAGCAAAATGTGTTCCAATTAAAATCAAACAAATTGAAATAATTGTTATTTAATTTTTTGATGAAATTCGGCCACTTGGGAAATTGTTTAACAAAATTGTTTTGTTTTTCATTTTCAACACTTACACAGGTTTTCTAAACATTTACAAAGAGAGTTGAGAGAAAAATGTTGAAGGAATAAAGAAAGAAAACAAAGTAAAATTGTGAATTTTTGTAAGTAATTTTCTATCCCCTTCAATAAGGAAATTATTTCTATCATTCTTAACTACAAATTGTGTTGCTAAGATGATGTCTCTACTCTTTGAATTTGTAATTAAATATGTTTGAAGCTTGTTAGATGTGTTTAAGCATGTATGTTTATTTATAAGCTTATTAGGAGTAATTAAGCTTATAATATTAATTTGTAATTGAAGTTGCCATTCTAAAGTTGCTTAGCCATTCATAATTAACCTATAATTTTTCTTGAGTTGTTTCATGATGGTGAGACTTGATTGGTGTGGTATTGGATTGATTAAAGTGTTGAATTTTATCAATTTAATGTAAATTTTGCAATTGGTGTAATTTGGGAAATTAGGGTTCTAAACCTAATCCAATTTTGGGGATTTTCATATATGTGATGTAATTTAATGTATATATGATGTATATTAAATTTTGGATTGATTGGATTTGATCTTGATGTGTTTTGAACCAAAAATGACCAAATTGCAAATCCTGGAAAAGAAAATCTTTGGGCTGTTCGGCAATTTCACAAAAATTGGGGATTTGTGTTGCAAATTATATTTTCATGTATTAGACATGTATAAATCTTTTTGGGATTGATTTGGAATCAATTAAATATGTATTTGATAATTTGGGACCAAAATGATCAAATTACAAAATATTAGGGCCATTCGGTAATTAATAGATATTTGATTCCTTGGGTTAAAATTTCAGATTTTAAGTATTGGTTAATTAAATAAATAGGTTTATTTAATTGTTCCAATAAAAATTTTTGAAATCGGAAAAATCTATTTTTCGCGTTCCACTGCGCTAACCCTGTAATTCCGTATAAAACCCCAACACAAAAGCCACTCGTTCGAGGACCTCATCACCAAATCGAGTCGGGCCATCTCAAGGGAAACCAAACTCTTCTCTCAAAACTAGTTCTCGCCCATTTTTATCATACTGACTCTAATTTATGTGTTGCAGATGGGTTACATCATAGCCACCAACAAAGATTTACTAACGAGCACTCTCTCATAAGAGGGTCAGGCCCAAAGACTGCAGAGCCGCCTGACCGAGAGGGAGCAAGAATTGTTGAGGAAGCTGAAGCGAAGAACCGAGCCCTCGAATAATCCGACCGAGACAACAAAGACCAGATTGCCTCCCCCCGTCAAGCCTCCGGAATCACGGAAAATGAGAGGGACAATGTCAGGGCCGAGCTGAATCAGAAGGCTGATGAAGTTAAGTCCTTGTCGCGGCAGGTTGCCTCGTCTGAGACCAAACTTGGGGAAAAATTAGCACAACTTGAGAAGGCTCTCGAAGACATGAAGAGAATGGAGGCTGAGCAGCCTGATCGTTTGGAGGCTTCCAAAGCGAAAGCCAAATTCAAAGGGCTTGAAGAGTGCATGCAGATATTCGATATGCTCTAGTCCGGCCTGAATTTGGACGCAATACACCGACTCTTATAGTGGTGTAAATGTGAGATAACCGAAGAAGAGACCTCATGCCAAAATTTAGAAGACCCCGAGGCCGTAAAAGACCCTAAGTCGGTGTCCATCGTGCCTTCAGCCCAAGATGATCTCGACCTTTCTTTGTTTGCTGCTATTTCAGCCGAGGAAGCTTTTGGCCCCTCCACATCTGCTGCCCCCATTGAAAAGGTCCTGGACCCCTCCTCACCCATTGCTGCTGCTGAAGCCACTGCCTCTGCTGACTCTGCTCCTGATGAGCTCGCCCATGCCCCCACTGCTTAATAGCCCACTTCTTTTTTGTTTTTTCTTTGTATTTTGTATGGGTGACCATGAGGGGGCCCTTTATAACAAACATTAACAAACTTGTGAATGAATCTCATTTGCGCGCTTCTCTTTTCCGTTTACTTAGTACATGTATGACAAAACTCGAGGCCTGGCCTCTTTTCTTCAACACTTAGCCATTTTCACCAAAGTTAATACAATTATTCCACTAAGGGATTATGCAGCTTAACAAACTTTGAGACCTGAATCCCACGTGAGTTCTTTCATGTAACACTTAGCAAATTCATCATTTCCTCAAGATTGGTGACCTTTATCTGACCTTCTCCCCCACTTTAGAGAATACATCCATACCCGATCTAGTGTGTAACCCCGGCCATAAGAAGAATGTCCTCATTCATGCCTCACAGCACTTGGCCGCGAAAGAGAAACACCAATGCCATACCAACAAGTAAAATAAGACCTCGATGGGATGTGACCCGACCCCGAGCCGTTCAAGCTAACTGGCCACAATGGAATGTACCATCATTGTGCCATCAACACTTGGCCATGGGGGAAAAAATCCAACCCTATGCCAATAAGAAAAATAAGACCTCGGTGGAATGTAACCTGATCCCGAGCCATTCAAGCAAACTGGCCACAAGGAATGTACCCTCATTGTGCCATCAACACTTGGCCATGGGGGAAAAATTCCAACCTCATGCCAACAAGAAAAATAAGACATTGGTGGGATGTAACCCGGCCCCGAGCTGAACAAGCAAACTGCCCACAAGGGAATGTACCATCCTTGTGCCATCAATACTTGACCATGGGGGAAAAACTCCAACCCCATGCCAATAAGAAAAATAAGACCTTGGTGGAATGTAACTTGATCCCGAGCCATTCAAGCAAACTGGCCACAAGAGAATGTACCCTCATTGTGCCATCAACACTTGGCCATGGGGGAAAAATTCCAACCTCATGCCAACAAGAAAAATAAGACATTGGTGGGATGTAACCCGGCCCCGAGCTGAACAAGCAAACTGCCCACAAGGGAATGTACCATCCTTGTGCCATCAATACTTGACCATGGGGGAAAAACTCCAACCCCATTCCAACAAACATAATAAGACCTCAGTGGGATATAACCCGACCCCGAGTCAATCAAGCGAACTGTCCATAAGAGAATGTACACTTCTTGTGCCATCAACACTTGGCAATGGGGGAAAAACTCCAACCTCATGCCAACAAACATAACAAGGCCTCGGTGGGACGTAACCCGACCCCAAGCCAATCAATTTATACTATGGCTTCGGAGAAACAAATGTAGCCCCGAGCTATCGATTCACATTATGGCTTTAGCGGAACGAATGCAGCTCCGAGCCATCAATTCACATTATGGCCTCGGCGGAACGAATGTAGCCCCGAGCCATCTATTTACTTTCTATGACTTAACCACGAGGGAAGATTTTCAACCTCCGGAAAGCACTATGGAAACTGGAAATGGCGTCCCACTTCAAGTCATCCACCAAAAATAAAACCAAGATGAAAACAAGACAAAACAAAACGATGGTGATATATCACATACCCCGTGCAGACCCAAAAGAATTAACAAGGGAGCCCGAGGCAGCGTTCTGCCCCATGCTACCCAAAATAATAATTTTGAACCTCACAATTCAACGTCCCGGAGAACCGGTCTACAGATCAAGGGGCAGCCAATGCCATGAGATTTTTCCCATGCTAGGCATGCATTGAGTCTGCAAATGCCACGGAGACCCTAAGGACTTCCCCGTGCTATGCTCCTACGAATCCGAAATGGGATTTCCAGCTCCACATGGGGCATTCTCCATCCCCGTGCTAGGCATATCTCGAGGCTACAAATACCATAGAGGCTATTCGGCCTTCCCCGTGCTATGTACCCCATGAGGCTACAAATGCCACGGAGGCCCATGGGCCTTCCCCATGCTATATACCTCCAATACTAGGCTGCAAAAACCACAGAGGCCCGTGGGCCTTCCTGTGCTATGCAAACCCAGAGGTACCATAATACCGAAGCCACTAGTCATCCATACGTGCTATGATTATCTTGAGGCATCAAACGCCACTTCAACTAGTTCACCGAGCCTACTATAGATACCCAAGGTGCCAAACACCACGCATGACTTTATGCTGCGATCATTCCTCAAAGAAGTAAGTTATTGGGTGTTAACATTCCAAACCGGGGGTTTGATAAAGACACCAGAGAATGGCTTACCACGAGGGTGCACGCTCTTCCCACATGCCTTGCATCCCTTCATGTATTCCAATCACGAGTATTTCATAAGAATATTAAACACGCATTTCCCATCCAAATAATAAACAAGAAAAGTGAATAAGTTTTTATTTAAATGGGAAAGTCTTATTCATATTCAATGGATCTACTGCCTATCTTACAACTCTTTCAGGGTCATTCTAAGAGAAGCTCTTACTGAAAACATATTCCTTAATATCTTCGAGCAACTTTAAAAAATGTCATTCTGAGCCGAGCTCTTTGGAGAATTGGGGACTGTCAGGCCGAACAACGGCCACAATTTCTCTAGGAGGAACTTGTTCATCCTTAGGAAGATCTTGTACATCCTTAGCACCGATGGGCAAACACCTCCCACTCTTGACATTACATTTCATTCAACAACTCAACCCTAGGTGCCCCACCCTTTACACAATGACGGGACCAAAAAGCTGTTAAATGAGCATAATAAGTATGAGGCACTTTGGAAACTTATCGAGTACACATGGCATATCGGCCCTCCCACTACTTCCTGACGATAGTTGCTATTGACGATGCTTGGCCATCATAGTCGTTTGGTCTATGCACTTATTCAAGTAGCCATTTCTCACCAGGTCATCCACCTGCTACAGCAGATCTCTGCATCTCTCTGTGGTGTGTCCTCTCATCTTATAATGCACACAATAAGTCATGTTTTCTCTCTTCTCAATGGGAAACCTCATTGGGTCGGGCTTAGTTAATAGACATTTATCCTGAATTTCCCGAACTACCTATGCTGGGGGTCTGTTCACGGGTATGTACACCGTCCATCCGGTGACATGGTTGACATGGACATACGGCATTCTATGTTACGTTGAATTATTCTGAGGTATCGGCCTGAACTCATTCTGCCTCGAGACTGGCCTCCTCAAGTCTCTGCCCAAATCCTGTTGGTTTTCCGACCTGGCTCATCGCGGCTTCTGAACATTCCCGCCTTGTGCGATCTTATCCTCTCCCTCTATCAACACAAACTTCCTTATCTACTCCAAAGCCGAGGAATAGTCTGGTATCTCCTGAATCCTCAGGTGAGACCATAACCTCCCAACCTTGAGGGCCTTTTTGAAATTTTCTAGCACCTTTGGGGACTCATATGCCCCGAACTCTAACATCGGGCCGTGGTATCGATCAACAAAGCTTTTCAAAGACTCGTCGTATCCCTACTCTATCAACCTCAATGACCGCGCAGTCTTCCTTGGTACCCAATCCCCTTTGAAGTGTCACACAAAGGATTTTCTCAACTGCGCGAAGCTGTTGATACTCATTGGGGTCAAGTTCCTGAACCATAAGCTTGTTGACCCGCCCAAGGTTAAAGGGAACACCTCGCAGATGGCCTCTCAACATGAGACTTCGGGTCCGTGCTCTATTTATAGACATCCATCGAAGGCATGGTAAATCTCCTTAGAAATTCCATTGTCCTAATTTCCTTTGAAAAATGGGATGCCGCCTCCATGTCTTGATCACCCATTGGCCCGTCTTTCATCATTTCCTCCCACTTTCTCATCTCATTCAGAAACCAACCCTTTTTATCTGGTTCTCGAAATTGTCATGCTCGCATCCACGGGATTTCCCGTGTTTCCCACTTCGGGCACGATATCTTTCATGATTGGTAGCTTCATACCCTACCTCCAGGCGTCGCTCCATGCTACTAACTGTGAAACAAAAGATGTTGTTAGAGGATTTTGGAGTTTATCTACCTTCCCATTCTTCCTAAAACTCTCCCGCTGGAACAACTATGGCAATGACTACCGATCTCACCCTATAGGTACCGTCTTTCCATTTTCACCATCTCCTTTTGCTCCGACTATTCTTTTTCCTCTCGCTATCTCCTCATTTATTTGGCTGGGACCCCGCTCCCCCTATTCCTCCGCCTTATTCTCCTACTTCTCCATCATGACCTTCATGAATGTTTAAGTTGCCTTCATTTCCTTTTGAGCACTTTCTCTCTCGCTTCATATGGTTTCTTCCATTTTCTTCATCCACTCCGTCGTCGAAGCCTTTGAAGATCTATGGTACCTATCTCCTGCCATCACCTTAGTGTGTCTGCTGCCTCTTGTACTGGACCTCACAGATGGCGCTAATTATTGACAGTTGTTTTTCGTTCCAGGGGTAATCCAGAAAAATCACTGCTTGAACAAACCTCCATCAATTTTGAATTTGTTTGGTTTGTTGGGAACCAAATGCAAACTTGGCAAAAGATAGAATACACACAGATAAACAAAGGATTTAACGTGGTTAAGCGGAATGGATCCAACCTACGTCCACGAGCACAAGGAAAAAGAAAGCTTTTATTACAGGCTCGGGTCTGACCTACCTCTTTTGTTTCTCTAGCTCGAGATTCTTTTTTCTCTATAATAAATTACAAGTGATTGTGAATACAATTGTTCAACCCTCTACAATGATCTCTCAACCTCCTTATATACTAAGTCTAATA
>SKCR01044832.1:0-46188 GCA_019454045.1 Zanthoxylum bungeanum | reverse complement strand
TTAGTACGTTATTTATTTATTTAGCTTGATTAGGCCTAGAGCGTTATTTATTCTAAAGCATGATTTATTCCTTAGTATGTTAATCTTTATGCATGATTTAGATATCCATGTGATTAGATATGTCGTTGTTGTGATCCTGTTTGAATGCGGTATCTAAAACCATATGAATGTATGCAATCTGCCAGTTCCCGTTCGAACGCGTCATCGAACGCAACTCGAACGCGAACCTTCTGTTTACCGTTCGAACGCGTTATCAAACGCTACTCGAATGCGCATGCATTTTTGTATCATCAGGTCTGGTCCCGTTCGAACGCGTTATCAAACGCTACACGAACGCGAACCTTCTGTTTACCGTTCGAACGCGTTTACAACGCTACACAAAATGCGCACACACTGAACTGAGTCTGTCTCATCATATTTCATGCATAATTGCCTCTTGGGTGATCTCTCTTGCATTATGTAGTCAATCATATTATTTGTATTCCTGCATTTATCCATTCGATGTATTCATGAGATAGTACCCAAGCATGATTAGGTTGTTCTTAGTTTTCCATATCATATGATTGGAATATGTTCATGAGATTGCCATGTGATGTTGTATGTTGTGATGATTAATTTCATGCATGTGGATTTAGAAGCATGATACTCTTGGAATAAGTGTTACTTAGGCCTGATTAAATTATTACGTAAATCCTTTCATTACAAGTGACATAAGTAAGGGACCATTCTGAACCCAACGGTTTGAGGTCTTCCCTTGCGAGGGGTGAGTGCGGCCTTAAATCTCATTTTCCCGGTTCACACCGGGTGGCGACTCCATTATTCTCCGGTTTAGCCCCCCGTGGCTACTCCGTACTCCCGACCGGTCCGTGAGCTCGGGACAGCATGCGTCGCCCCAGATCTTGTGTTCCCACAATTACCATGCATAAATGAGTAACACATGCAGAAAGTAATAACATACTAACGACTAAATCATGCTTAAAACGCAAGGTTTGATGAAACGAAACATGTGAATCTCTCAAGTGGTACGTGGCATTGTATCCCGAGTACAAACCGCAATACCGTCCATTCGGATTCGGCTACGGAATTTACGTCTGGGTTTCCATCCGATATACCACAAGGGAGAACACATATTCCGTTCATCCGGAAATCACATCATACACCCATCCATAAACGACTCCCATGCGAAGGAATTCTAATAAACAATAAAAAAATGATGAGAATAAATAAGAAGGGTGCCCTCAGGTCTAACCTCTTAGGTCGTCTCTCGAAAGTGCGTTACAACGGCCGTAGGAAGGATTGATACTCCGCAACTCCTCCGGTTCATTGGTCCACTGCTTTCGTTCGTTGCTTCACTGTTTTGAGTTATCTTTTCCTCTGTTTCGCTGCTGTTCTTACTCTGTTTTGTTGATGTTTTTGCTGTATTTTCCGGTCACTATTTTCACTCTATTAAGGGACTATTTTTGTGTTCTTGAGGGTATTAGGGGTTACGGTTTTCACTGCTTGGGCTGCAATTTTGGCGTTGTTTTTGGCGTGAATTGGGGCTGCTGTTTAAGGCTGTTGGTGCGTGAATTAGGGCTGTGTTTTCAGGGTGCTTTGCGGTGGTGATGTTTACTGTTTAGGGGGGTGTTTTGGTGATGTTCATTTGCTGTTTTGGGAGAGTGTTTCGGGGATGGTAGGAGGGAGGAGAAGAGAGAATTATTTGCTTCTTGCTTTTTTTGCCTTGGGCGTGAATGCTAGGTTATTTCTTTTGTGTTTTTGTGAGAATGAGCTAGGGTGTGAAAGGTTGGTTTAGGCTTCTTTTTATAATGGTTTTCTAGGGTTTCTAGGTAAGGAGGGAATCCTCAAAAAATGGAAGTGTTTTGATTGGTTTATGAAAGGAAAAAATGGGTTTAATTTATGGAGTGAATATCTTAATTGGTAAACGATTAGGGAAGGGATTTGATTAGATTATGAAGGGATTTGATTAGATTAATTTAGTTTAATTTGTGACATGTATTTTAAATATTTTAATTATTTTTGGATGGGTTTTGGTGGGCTAATTGGGCTTGGACGTGAGGCTAGCAGCAAAACCAAAAGTACTGACACCATTCGAACACCGATTAGAACGCTACACGAACGCCCGCAATCTGCTTGACGTTCGAACGTGTTCACGAACGCAGCAGCACGAACGCGAAAGTAGTGAACATGTAAATTGAATCTGATGACATACTTATTCTGAATTTCCCCTTTCGACATTCGTTTCCCGCGACTTCCGCTACCTAAAGAGCAGTGCCTCCGTACGAGACTCATCATCGGGACTTATATGCAAAAATATAGTGCCTACAGGGGCTTTTCATTTATATGGTGTGTTTGGATATGTGTATATGATGCATGTAAAATATTCGGTTGATTCGATTTCATCTTCATGTGTTTTGAACATGTAAAGTGCAAAATGCACAATTTGCCTTCCAATGAGGCTCTCGGCCAAGGCATGTGATTTTGGGAATTTTGGTTGTAATTTGAATTTCAATGTGTAGGACATATTAAATTAATATTTGTAATGATTTATAATCATCCGAAATCGCTTCGAACAATTTCAGATTAAAATAAACAAAATGATTGGTTTAGGGGCAATTCGGTAAATTCACATAAATTTGATTTAATGTGTTTTATTTCATAATTTAATTATTGGATAATTAAATAAATAAGTTTATTTAATTAATCCGAGAAAAAGTTTTGAAATCGGAAAATTTTGATTTTCCACTATTTCGCTGAGTTACCGAATTTCCGCAATAAAAACTCTTCAGTTTGTTCATATGGTGACATGGGAATGGAGGCACCTTATATGATGCGATCATATAAGACTGGACCAAGACAGAAATGAATTTCTTTTAATATCCATTAAATAAAGAAATTTGTATCAGTCTAATAGATGATCATATATTGTTTTATCTTAATTTTAAGTGTACTACGAACTCTTGCATGTCAGGCTATGTCCTTTGATTTACAAAGGTGAGGTTGGTGAAGAGATCCCGACCAATAGCTACGTATTTTGAGAAAATGGTTTCGTGTGTAGTTGGTGACGTTTTGCATAGATATCGAATTCACTCATTCTTGCGAGGAGAAGATGAGTATCTTCCTTAAGGGTTGATTCGGTACTTGAACGGTTAGAGCGCTCAAGTCTTTCTATTACGAATCGAAAGATTAATATTCATAATAGTTATGAATAAATCGTTCATTAGAGAATCAATGGTACTTATGGCACAAAATAATTAGAGGGGTATAACGGACATTATGACCCGATTCTAATTATGAGATACTTGTGGAGGGTCAATCTGTATGCAATGATTATATCGGTAGATACCGTTGACTTTCGGTATAAAATATATCTACAGTGATGAGAGTGTAGCTTTAGATTTTTAGTGTAATAACCTAAAGTTAATCATTCGAAATATTTAATTAAAGAGTTTTAATTAATATTTCAATATTATTGGAGCTCAGAATTGTAGGTCCATTTGATCCCTGTGTTTGCTCGTTACACTATAGGAATCCATAGAATAATTGGATAGTCCAATTATGAACTCACTTGAAAAATAATAAATAATTGAGAATTATTTATTGATATAATTATTAATTTGATTAATAATTATATAATATCACACTTTGAAATTATATATTAAAGTGTTTAATATACAGTTTTTATATTAATGATTATTAGATAATCATTTAATATAGGATTTGATTTTATATTAAATTTGATTTAATTCAAAATCAAATATATAATTTATATCATGATATAAGTAACATGTTAAATTTTAATTTCAAATTAAATGATATTTGATATTCTATTTAATTTTGAAATTTATAATTTTGTTGTGACAAAAATGCCATTGGCCAATATTTATATATGTGATTAGGGTTAGGGTTAATTTTGTAAATGTACATTTAGTTAACCTAAACCCTAGATATAAATTGGAAGTTTTTCTCTTCACATTCCAACTCTAACCAATTTCTCAATCTCAATAAGATTGAAAATGAGAGGAAAAGGAGAAAACAATAAGGAGAAAATTTTCTCAAGAAAATTTTCAACAAATGAGTTTATCCGAGCCTATCCTCATGAATTTCTGATGGTGAGTCATAACACGGAAGATCGGGTGGTAGACCCGATCCTTATTTGATGATCTCACGGCAACGCAAGAAGCAAAATCAACAAACGACAAAACATGCAAAATTTGATTCAAATGGCGCAAGTAATTTAGCACACTGGCGATTGATGATCTTATGTTACGTGGTATAAGTCACAGTGCATTACAGACTCATTCAATTTCTTGGCTTATTGATTTTGTCAAATAAGCCTAAGTAATAATACCTACTTGCATGCATGCGAGCCATAAGAAAACCATGCAATTTGGCATGCATGCTTTAGAAGCTGAAGCATGCATAATATTGTTGTGTGCGTTTCAGAATGTTGTTTTGTGTGTTGAAGCAGCAAGCGTGTGTTATATGGGTAAATTTGGGCTGTTCTGTGCATGAGGCAGCAAGAGTTGCTTACTCTCAAGCGATCAAACCTGTGTGCGTGAATGGTTTAAAAGCTGGGCATGACTGGTTTTCCAGATTTTGGCTGTTAGGGTGGGGTTATTCAGATCTAGATTTTTTTGGGCAAAATAAAATTCTGGATAAGATGAGGAGAGCAGAAAAAAATTTCAAGGTCAATCCCGGATGTTTAAACCGTTTCCGCTGCTCGAGGGAAAGCGTTCCCTACAATCGTATGGTTGTTTACACATGTTAGAAACATTAAGCTTCAGGGTCATATTGCCAAAGGAAAAATTCATGATTTCATTCTTACAATCAATTAAAGCATTAGCAGTTGCTAAAAATGGACGATCAAATATTACAAGAATTGGCTTATAAATATCTGCTACAGGTTGTGTTTCCAAGACAATAAAATCCATATGATATATGAATTTATCGACTTATAATAACATGTCTTCCATAATTCCTTTCGGTACATTGACTGATCTATCGGCAAGTAAAAGAGTTGTCGAGGTTGGTCTTAACTCGCCAATATTATGTTGTTGGTAAACCAAAAATGGAAGCAAATTGACACTGGCTCCAAGATCAATCAAAGCATCTTCCATTTTTTGATTTTCAATAATACATGAAATAGTTGAACGACCAAGGTCTTTGTATTTTAATGCATTATTGATTGAGAGAATGAAACTTACATGTTCAGCTAGAAAAGCTTTCTTTCTTACCTAATGTTTTCTTATAACGGTGCATAAGTCTTTCAAAAATTTGGTATAAGATGTTATCTATTGGATTACATCTAACAAAGGAATATTGACATTCACCTGTTTGAATATTTCATATATCGCTGGGGAATGGTTTAATTTCTTTGTTTTTAATGCTTGAGGAAATAAGGTGCATCATCAACGACAGACAATGGTTCATCAACCCCTTCCTTACCCTCTAAATCTGATTTATTTTCAACTTCACGAGGTTCAAGAATAGGTCTATGGATGACCTTACCACTACAAAGAGTAATAACAGATTTGACTTGGTCTATGTGTTGACTACCAGAACTACCCTCGAGAGGGTTTTGATGACTCTTGGGGTTTGGCTATGGTTGTGCAGGAAACTTTCCTTTCCCATTAATGGTCAATGCATATGTAATTTTGGTAAAAATATATTTCAAATCAATCAATGTTTTCACATTTTGGTTATTGATGACTTCATGTTTCTCAATGAATGCATGAAAGTTATCCTCAAAGGTTTTCCTAAGCGGTGGGACATATGGTGCATAATTCTGGCAGTCTTAGAAATTCTGGTGTACCTGGGGAGGTTGTTACGATGGTTGTGTTTGGTTACCATTCCTCCAATTGAAGTTTGGATGGTTTCTCTAACCAGAATTGTCGGTTTGAGAGTATGGAATTAGATTTGGTCTTTTGAAGGTGTTTATGGAACTGCCTTGGTCATATAGACATTCTTGCAGGGCTGGCAAGGTTGGGAAAACTTGTGTGACATGTTCATTTGAATTACAGATTTGACATGTGAATTCTTGAATTGACTTGACATGATCACTCTTCCTCATTTCTAATTCCTCAACTTTTTTTAGCAAAAGATGCATATTTAGCATAAAGGTCATGGTCTTCCCTAAGGTTAAACGTACCTCTACCAGATGATTGTGGTTTTATAGACGACTAATAAGTGCCAACTGTGTCTCATTATTGTGTATTTTCTGCTAAGTGTTCTAGGTAATCTAGTGCATCTTCGGGATTTTTATCCTAAACTCACCATTACACATCATTTACACTACATGTCTACCTTAGGGTGTTAAACCCTCGTAGCAGTAGGAAACCCCCCTCCATGTTTCAAACCCGTGATGTGGATAAATATTCAACATCTCTTTAAATCTCTTACAATATTGGTAAAGTGTTTTCCATAACTCTTGTTTGAAAGTTTTGATTCTCCTCTTAAAGGAGTTTATTCTGTGAATTTTTTCAGAAATTGCTCTTGCAAATCATCCCATATTCTGATGGATCCTGACCTAAGGTTCTACAACAAAAATTTCAGCTTTATCTTTTAAAGAAAAAGGCAAAAAACTTGAGTTGAATTATATTCATGCTGCAATTTTGGTATGTGCAAATAATACATACCTCTTCAAATTCCCTTAAGTGCTAATAAGGATTTTATGATCCTAGATCGTGGAATGTGGGTAAAAGTTGGATGACACATGGTTTAAAATTGAAACGTGATGCATCTGAGGGGAAAACAATGCAAGATGGTGATCCCGTCCTAGTGGGATTCATGAATTGTCTGAGTGTCCCAAGATGATTAAGATCGTCATGCTTAGACTCATTTTCTACATGATTAACTGGATTTTCATCTTGGGTAGGTGGTTTTCCATTTTCGTTCTAAGCCATTTTGACTGACGATGAAGGTGATGGAAGCTCTCTATTTAATCTACTGCTAGATGATCGAGACCAGTGTTTCATGCAACCTAAATGCAGACTATATGTTAAAATTTAAATATGCAAATGCAATACCTACAAAAAGTGAAAGAAATAAAAAAATAATAATAATAATAATAAACAGTGAAAAAAATGAATAAAAAATAAAATAAAAATAAAAAATAAAAGAAAAAAATACAAATGTAGTGATTAGATCTAAAAATGTCCTCTAATTCTTGTCAATTCAGATCTCAATTGAATTTCTCGTTTAGCTGTCTCAATTTCTCGAATTAGTTTCTCATAGAAAATTATTGATGAATCTCTATATGGGAATGATTCAAGAAATTATTTGGCAAAATGCAGACTCCATTTTAATTGAGTTTTCTGTCTCATTTAACCTTGAAGAATCAAGTGCATGGTTTTTCTGTATGTGGGATTTATGGGTTCATGATTCATTTAGGATCAATCATGACATCTTGGATCTACACAAATGAAAAGAAGAAGAAGAAGAAAGTGAGATGCTTAAAATAAAGAAAAGAAATGAAATACAAAATAAAAAATGAAAAATAAAATAAATGAAAAGAATACGAAAAAATATAAGATACTAAATTATTATTTTACCTACTAAATTATATTCCCCGGTAATGGCGCCAAAAACTTAACACACTCACAAAGTGGTTCTTTACTCCAAGTATAAGAGTGTCGAAGTAATAAAACATGCAGGCGGTAAAAAAGTTTGTCAAAAATTAATCTAGATTTAAATTAAATATTAATCATTAGATTACAATTTATATATTATAATATAAATAAGATTAATCTATATTTTTATATTAAAAGCTTCACCCTTTACCATAATAAGATGAAATTAGCTACTCATGATTTGAATAAAAACACTCATAATTTTATTATTGAGAAAAAATGAATTACAAGAAACCTTAAAGAAAAATTAAAACACATAAGAATCTCTCTCTCAAATTCTATAAGAGAAATTCAGAAAAAAGTATGAAGTTTTAAGAGCTAAGCATCCTCTTATTTATAGAGGACACTCAGCTTTTCAACAATTGCAAATTACAACTGTTGAAGGAAATTGCAATTTGTAATTGAATAAAGCTACATGTGGAGAGTCCATCCACCGAAAGGTGGATGGCAATCCTCCACCAATATATTTTTTTTAATAAATATATAAAACATATTTTAGATTTTTCGTCAATTTCGATCTTGACAACTTCTGTACTAGAAAATATTATCAACAGTAAAGTTGTAGATATTTGAGTCTTCTTTCATCTGGAACTCGAATCGCCTCAATTTGATATCGGAGTAAAAAGTTATGGCCACAATACGAAAGTTGCACAAAGTTGGAATTTCCAAAATTGTACAATATTAGAACGCCCTTTTAAGTTTTTAGCCTCCAAAATCTAAATTTCACGTTCATTTTTCTAGTTATGCATCCAAAGTATTATTTCACCTAAATAAGAAAGAAAAATCATAATAAATATTTAAAACATAAATTTAATTATTATTTTACAAATGTGCTAAATTAAGGGGATTAATGAAATTACAAGTGTAAAATGATTAATTTTTCTTTTAATAAATATGTACTTTTTGTGTTCATCAAAGTGTGCTCGTTGAGCACTTGGGCAACGCTTTATGAATAATACTGATTATTAATCATATCTTATCGGATTAAATTATGTAATTCGATTCGTTTAATCAGTAAACGAATTTACACATGCCGAGGAAGTTTTGGTCGTTCTGATGTGTATTTTTATTCGAAACATAATTAGATTATATACACATTTATTAACATATTGTATGTTGGCACATATAAAGTAAATAAAAATTGTCTTTATTAAATGTAATATTTGAATTTTTATTATTTAACTTATATGTGTAAATATTTGATTTGTATTTAATATATATATTAATTGTAATATATGTCAAACTTTTGGCCATGTGGATGGCTTATTTACCAAGAAATTTTAATTGATTATTTTGAATAATCAAATTATCCATTTTGCCCCCCAACTAACACCACTATCAAATATAAAAAGAAAAATATTTTCTCCTTTTCCTTGGATGAGGGGTTGACGAAATTAACTCTATTTGTTAGAGCTTCCAAAGTTCAAAGAAAGTGATTAAATTAAGAAAAAGCTTAAGGATTTTTGAAGATTTGTGAGGTAATCTTTATTTGCTTTAGCTAGAAAATATGTTTTATTATTCTTGGTTTTCTAGAATTGTTCTAAGATTTCTTTTAGTCTTTAAATTTGGGGCTTTTTTATTTGGATGATGGATTGAGTCAGGCTTTGAGCATGTGTAGATATATTTTGAACTAAATAAGTGTAATTTGTTTTCAATTTATTGTTGGACAACTTGGTTGTCATTTTAGAGTGTAATGACCACTCTTGTTATTCCTAGAAAAAGATTAATTTGATTAGTCTTGAGAATATTGGATTTAAAGAGTGAAAAATGATAATTTTTACTCACTGTTCTAGACCTGAAAATTTTGGAAATTTTTGCTCACTGTACCGATCCCCACAGACGGCGCCAACTATTAACAGCTGATTTTCGTTCGAGAAAATAACAGGGCACTTTCTCGGACAACCCGCCATCAAACATGTAAATTTATTTGGTTGTATGAATTCGTACTGAAAAATAGAGAACAAGCGATAAAATAAAGAGTGAGACAAGCATTTTCATGGTTCGGCAATGAGTGCCTACGTCCACTGGAGGGGAGGAAAATTCTCATTGTGCTCAAAGAATTTACTAGTATGGAAAAATAAAGAAGAGGATCTAGCCTAAGCTCCATCTGAAGAAGAATAAGATGAAGTAGATTCAGAAGCCCTCCAAAACTTTGCTTTCTCCTCCTTTTTATAGGTCGTCAAGTCTTTGCAAATGAGGTCATACTTGGTCATTTAGTCATCATTACACTCATTTGTCATTACTTCCACGCTTTACAAATGGAGGTTCATTGTTGGACCTCTCATTCTGAGGCATAATCATCATTCTAGAAGCACCCTTTGAGGGTATTCGTCATGTTGACTTACCCTTCTCGGGTTATAAGCTCCTCTGGTCACCCTCCTCAGGTCGTGATCTCCTCCGATCATGACATGACCTACCTTGATTTATTCATGCAATGTTTGACCTCCTCGGGTCGGGTCGATGGAATACCTCGGGATGTTTGACCTCATCGATCGGGTAAGGGGTACCAAAAATCACCACCAACATCATGCATGAATAATTGACTGTACTGGACATGTCATGAATAATCAGGGTGTTACAAGGGCACCAAATTGTCATTCTATAGTTGCTTAAGCCACTCCTTTGTGACCTATAATTGTTCTTGAATTACTTTATGGTGGTTGACTCTTAATTGGTAATTAGGGATTTAGATTTGCATGATTCCGGATAAATTAGGTGATTAATTTGATTAATTATATAATTGATTCAATTGACTTGATTTGGGAAATTGAGATATTGTGGTTGAAATTGGATGTGTAATAATACGTAAGATAAATTCTCAGAATTTTTGAAATCTTTACGAAAGCGTTTTGTGAAATTTTAGTAAATATCGCATTTGAGGCAAAATCATTATTTACTGAAATTACGATTATTTGATCTGATGAGCCAATATTTAAAAAAATTCAACTTCCGTCATGTCTCTTGATATAACCTAAAACACCAACAGAATTTGGGTCGGGCCTCATGAATTACTCACCTCTTACGATTATAAATATTAATGGAAAGACGAAAATGACCCTACAATGAAATCAAATTAAACTAGCTGAAATTATGGGTGATAAGCTGGGTGAGAATTTGTTTAAATTAGAAAATTGATTCATTAATATATGGATCACTTTGATTGAATTCGTTTATTTTTTAATTAATTGAATACGAATTTGAGTACATTAAATCATTTATTAGATATATCGAATATGAATCAAATTTGTTTAAGATCCGTTTAATTATATCACTAATTTATCTTTAAAAAATATGAAGTAACAAGGCTATATTTGCAAGTGAACTATTGAAATAAATCCGAATGAATCTAAGAAGCCAAACGGCAATGAATCTTTTTGAAACTTTGAATTACAATCCATGGGAACTGAACTCAGAAGAGAATAAATAAACATAAAGTCATAAACAGAGCCCAGAGGCTGTAGAGTAATTGGAGCAACTGAACTGACTCATTCGTAGCAAGATATGTTCTCCAACCAACATGTCGTAGAACTTTTACGACGACTTGTCGTACTTGAAAACAACGTCAATCCAGGTTGAACGGCTTAGTCTGCTTTAAATAGGGCTGAGCACTTTCGGCCCAGGAATCCATTTCTGGGACGGCCCTGATGACTTCCTCACCTCTTGCGATAATATTATAGAGATGGAAAGACGAAAATGACCCAACAACGAAATCATATTAATGTAGCTGTAATTGTGGGTGAGAATTCATTTAAATTAGAAACATTTAGGTACACTCGAATCAAATACGAATAGAATTTGTTCAAGATTCATTTAATTATATCAGTAATTTATATTTTGAAAAATATGAAGGACCGTCTCACTCATCTTTGTTTTGCAGATGATCTTATGATTCTCTCAGGGGCGGAGGAGACCTCGATTTCATTGATTGGGAAATATCTGCACCAATTTATGAGATTGTCTGGATTAGTTCTCAATCCGACAAAGAGTTAGTTATTTTCTTGTGGTGTTTCCTTGGCAGCGAAACAACATTTTCTTAGTATTTTGGGCTTTCAAGAGGGTGTGCTTCCAGTTCGTTATTTGGGTGTCCCTCTGGTTTCTACGAAACTTCGGGCATCTGATTGCATTATTCTTATTGAGCGCATTATTGGGCGAGCTAGAAGCTGGATTTGTAGGACCCTTTCCTTTGCGGGTTGTCTTCAGCTTATAAAGTCTGTGCTCTTCTACATTCAGGTTTATTGGTCTTCTTTGTTCATTTGCCTAAGGCTGTTATTCGGAAGGTGGATGTTACTTTAAGATATTTTTTATGGAATGGAAGTGAGCTCGTGTCTACAGGGGCGAAGGTGGCTTGGGATATAGTCTGTTTGCCTATAGAAGAAGGAGGTTTAGGGATTAAGTCTTTAGAACACTAGAATCGGGCGGCAATCACAAAACATTTGTGGTTTCTTTGTTCGGGACAAGTTTCTTCCTGGTCTACTTGGGTTTCCTCTTACTTATTAAAGGGACGTAGTTTTTGGGAGGTTGCTCATCTTGGGGACTGCTCAAGGAGTTGGAGGAGGATTTTGAGTCTTTGGCCTTGGCTGCGACAGAAGATGCTGTTTAGGATGGGAATGGAGAGAAGGCTTCCTTATGGTTTGATAATTGGCATCCTTTGGGGCCAATTGTAGACATTTTGGATGCTACATTCTTCTATGATTCATGGTGTGACAAGGGAGCTAAAATGGCTTTTATCATTGATGGGTCATCTTGGAGGTGGCCCCGAGCTAGATCAACTATTTTTCTTGAGTTGGCTCGTACTCTGCCTTTGGATTGTGTCCCTAGTAGCTCGAGGGAGAATGAGTTGATTTGAGAGGAGGACAGTAGG
This sequence comes from Zanthoxylum bungeanum, assembly GCA_019454045.1. Classification (NCBI taxonomy): domain Eukaryota; kingdom Viridiplantae; phylum Streptophyta; class Magnoliopsida; order Sapindales; family Rutaceae; genus Zanthoxylum; species Zanthoxylum bungeanum. The sequence goes on along the minus strand of SKCR01044832.1, from coordinate 33,699 downwards.
GGAGTTTTCTCGGTCAGGAGTGCCTGGGAATCTTTTCGGGATAGAGATTCTCGGGTGAGCTGGAGTCTAGTCGTGTGGTTTCGTAAGGCAATCCCAAGACATGCTTTCATTCTTTGGTTTGCGATTTAAGGTGGTCTGTATACTCAAGACAGATTGATGGGCTTTGGCATTTTGAATCAGTCTACATGTTTTTTTTTATCGTAATTCTATAGAGGATGTATATCACTTTTTTTAATGCCCTTTTTTCTCTCAGGTTTGGTCTTCTACCTTGGCAAATTATGGTATTGTTTGGAGCTCTCACGATTGGCCTCATACAGTCTCTTGGATGGAGCAATATTGTAGGGGTGCTCCAGTGTGCTTCAGAGGGATATTATTTTTATTGTACAGACTCGTGCTAGTTTATTAAAGAATGTGAAATCATCTTATGAAAATAAATAGCTTCATCGTTCATGGCATTTGTCCAATGATATTTTCTAAGATTCCTTTGTTTGTTTTGTTGTTTGCCAGTTTGGCTCTAGTTGTTTATCTTGCAGGGTCTATCCTCGTTAGCTTGTTCTCTCTGGGGTATTTCCATGTGCTTTTGTTATGGTTTTCTTTGGTTAATCTACTTACCTTATCCAATAAAAAAGGCTACTTTGATAATATTTGCAAATGAACTATTTAAATAAATTATAGATCAAAACCAATCTAAGATTCACTTCGATTCATTCAATACTGTTTAAACCAAAAAAATAAATCAAATATGAATATTCGTACGAATCCTAATATCAAGATTTGTTTCAAATATAAAATTGTCATATTTTAGTTTGATTAGTTTAGTATTTATTGCAATTTTTTTTGTTTTGTCAATTGTAGCTGAAATTGCCTGAAGATTAAATCCAATTGCCAACCTTGCTCTAGGGGTGGCAATTTGGGTCAGGATTTATTTATTCGTTCGATTCGATTCGCTTTAAAGCGAATACGAGTTTGGAAAAATGGATTCGTTTAATAAATGGGTCAATTCGATTCGATTCGTTTATTAAACGAATCGAATCCAAATTTGAGATCATCAATTCGTTTATTTGTTAAAGATTCGTTTATTAAACGAAACATAAACGAATCGAATCCGAATCGAATTCGTTTAATACCCATTTAATGTTATTACAAATTTACCCTTAAATTTGTCAAATATGTGTTTAACTGTACAAAGGATATTTTAGTAATTTACGTTTAACCTAAAAATCTAAACCTAGGCTTCATAAATTAAAAAGTTAAAACCATTTCCCACGTCTTCCAGCCGCCTCTCTCAATCTAAACCTAAAACTCTCTCAAATCTGAAATCAATCGACAATCGCACGCTCCATTTCTTCTTCTTCAGCCTTCACGCACGCTTGACGCTTCGGTTCTTCTTCTTCTACAGCCTTCACGCTTCAGTTCTTCTTCTTAGGTTTGCTTCTGATCTGATGGATGATGGATCTGATTTGTTCTTATTCGATCTGATTCATAATTTTATATTCGTTAATTAAATAATATATTCTCAAGCTTGGAAGATAAGTTAGCTTTGTTAATTGCAGAGATCTATATATTCAATTTGACTTAAAGAGTATGAATACTGGAACAATCGAGTGGGATTTTGTCTCTGTTAAGAATATAAGTGGAAATATTATGTTTTATCCATTATTTATTTATTTTTCCATGTGTTCCTGCAAATTGTTTTTAGCAATCTGGATTTAATGATCCTAGAGATCATTTTAACTATGGACTTTGAGGCTTGGAACTTTTCTATATCAAGCAGGTCATGACGTAGTTGTAGGTAGCAAACAAACCTAAATTTATTAGTTATACTTGTTTTGGCTTTATATTATTATTATTGAACCAAAGCTTGGATATCGTTTGATTATTCCTATTTCTACTTGTTTTATAGGAGTTCGATGACTTCCAAAGCTTGAATTTTGATTCATTTGTACGAAAATCTGTATTGGAACTTTATTTGGATGAACCACGAGTTGATAGAAGTATTGAATTAGACATTACTAAAGTCAGATACGGTGGAAGCGATAATAACCACAAGAGATTGGATGTTCGGAGAGATTGGTAAGTGATCAATCTCTCCGAACATTAGATGAAACTCTAATTTACTAATTATATATTGGTCGTTGAATGGAATGAAGGGCGTGCCATCACTTCTCTCTTGTTCTTTTGCACACTACTGGAATTTATGAATGCTGATATTTATATTTATTTGCATGTTTTATTAACTATATGGATTATTTATATTTATTTATAGAAAATCGTTCAGTCACCATGGACCAACTTACTGAAAATATTATGGAAATGGGCATTAACAATACTACTTCATCAGCAGAGAGTGACACTAGTCCTAGTGATTATGTGCAAGTTTGACGGTAAATTTTTTCTCTTAACTCTTTTTCAAAAATATATCTTTTTAAAACATAACTCAATAATATAATTTTATTTTATTTGCAGGATTTTCATCCCGGATGATAATGATAAAGAAGTTTTCCTTTACCGTCTCAACATGTATTGAGATTTTGGTCCAAATGTGTTTTGAAGATTTTAAGTGTTATTATGCAATTGATTTGTAATTTGAAATTTGGAGCTTGTTTTATGGATTTTAAGACTATAACAATGAATATGGTGTGGAATAGATGGTTAGATTTTGACCTTTTTAATTTGATATAAACGAATAAACGAATGGAATCCGAATAATAAACGAATCGGATGCGAATAGTAAACGAATAATAAATTCGATTCGATTCGTTTGATTTATGTAAACGAATCGAATATGAATATTCGTTTATTAAACGAATCGAATATGAATATTTGTTTATTAAACGAATCGAATCTGAATCTTAATATCAGGATTCGTTTAAAAAACGAATCGAATTCGAATTTAGTGCATTACAATTCGATTCGTTAGAATTCGTCACGAATTCGATTCGTTGATTCGTTTTGCCACCCCTACCTTGCTCATTGTTCGAGCATGTAAACTTCACCATGGTTCGGTGCTGAAACTGAATCGGAACTGGAACCGTCGGTTCCGGGAACCATTGGTTCCAAGAACCAACGATTTCAGTTTCGGAACTGGAAAAATCTGGTTCTGTTCTGATTCCATTAAAAATGGAATTGGAATAGCCGATTCCAAAATCGAAATCAGAATCGGAACGGCAAAAAAAAAAAAAAAAAAAAAAAAAAAACTGATTCTTATTTTACTTACCATATCAAACACCTGGAAAACTAAATGGAATCGGATCAACTGATTCCAAAATCGAAATCAAAATTGAAACGGCAAAAAAAAAAAAAAAAAAACTGATTCTTACTTCACGTAGCATATCAAACACCTGAAAAACTTGAAGTATGATTTTAGGAATTGAAAGGAGACTGTATTAATGAATCATCCTTCATATTTAAAGCATAGTAATGAATCAATTTGAAAAAAATTAAGTTCAAGCCATTAAAAATTTTATGTTTCGGACTTCGGAGATTCCGATTCCAGTTCGAAATCGCCAGCAGAACCGGAACCGTAATTTTACGGTTCGGTTCCGACAGCCACCCCTACGATCATTTATTAACTTAAGAAGTTCATGTTTTGATTATGCGCAATACAAACAAACACGTTGAATAGTATAAACAAAAATTTGAAAATAATACAGCTTGTCTGACATGTCCAGATATATTTACGAGAACAAATGTAGAATTAATTTGCTGATACTCTCGATCAGAAAAATTGAATTAAAATTTTTGACACCAATGAAATGGTTACGATCAAAGAAAGATAGATTAAAATCTCTTATACCAACAAAGTGGTCCCAAAACTCCTAAGTCTTATCCTAAAACCTAATCTCTTAACAAGATAAATAATACTAATGGGATATAATAATCACTATTAAGGTCCATTTGATATAACTTTTCAAATAGAGCTTCTTCAAGTAGAGCTTTTATTAATAGAGCTTTTATAAGTAGAGCTTTTGATTAAAAAAAAAAATTAGGTTTTTGGTTGAGTGAGAGCTTTTATTAAACATTATAAAATTACTTTATTGGACAAGTTTTTTTAAATTGTGCTATGAAAGAAATGAATTAATGTTGTTAAATTAAATAAGGATATTATAGATAATTTAAATCTTTAAAAAAACTCACAAAAACCCAAATTTTGGTTTTTTGCTAGTAGAGGCAAAATAATTTTTTCAATCCTCAAAAACTATAATAAAAATGTAATCAAACGTCACCAAAATTTTTAAAAAAAATTTTGGGATTAAAAAAGCTCTTTTACCTCTATTAGAAGTCATACCAAATATACACTAATATTAAGATAATTAATCTTAATCTCTAAAGACTCTTTAACTTAATTATAACTCTTAAATAAATCTCATCCAAGACCATTATCTATCTCTACTCATTGTCCAATGCCGAAATATATTAATTCTTAATTTTGCTCATTTAACATGAGTATCTATGGTACAAAAAGGAGCTAACTATGTCTCTAAGTACATTCCTATTAGGAGCAAAGGCATAAGATCGCCCTAATTGATCAAGTATCTAATTTCACAAGGGAGCCACAGACCGATCCTTTTGAGGCTCTAGGACAATTCTTGGAGCTTCTACGTCGGCTGATATAGTGCTGCCGGCACACAGGCATATGGCATATAGATATCAGACCCTCCAATCAATTTCGCCTGTCTCCCCTCAGGCTTCCTCAAGGTGAAGAAGGCACGCTTCTCACAGAACTCACATCGAGCAGTTAATTTGGTCTCGGAATCAGCTAGGGGAATTATATCAAACATAGAAACAAAGCTCCTTCTGCAACAACATTCCCCACCATCAAAACCCCAATAAAACCATTCTAAATACGGTAGGCAATGGAAGGAAAGAACATTAATAATTTCATATACCTCAAATAGTCTCCATCCAGTCCAGCAACTATCACAGTCTTTCCGTCATGATCAGCAGCATCGCGGCAGAAATCATAAAGGTCTTCGAAGAATTGAGCTTCATCAATGCCAATCACATCTAGCTGTCACCATGTATACGACATGAGAAGCAATTATAACAGGTGTCCATTTACGTACAATGCTTCAACATAAATATGATCATAACCAAAATTTAGAAAATTGACGGCAGTCTTCTTACAAACATGAATTTCCTTATATTTTAGAGTACATTAATGTGCAGAGAAACTCTACATTACAAAAATGTGAACTACTTGCTAGCATGGATATCAGACAAATAATCAAGTATTACAAAGTATCATTTCACATAACACGAATTGATACATTGAATTACCTGTTCATAAGCATCAGAACCTAATTTTGTCTGAATGATGACAAGTTGGTCAATGCACAACATGGCAATTTTACCCCATCAAACTAAGGAATCCAACCCATATCGTGTATCTGAAATGGATTTTATTACTGCTACATTTCTGCAAAAAAATAAAAAATAGTAACTCACAAATTGGACTAGTTCCCACTTAAATAAGGAACATAGCCAGCATCCTTTAAAATGCAAGTGATTTCCTCAATCATCTGATAGATCTCCTTAGAATGCCTATGAGATTTATCGCCCATTAAGAACAAGTGAGCAATCCCTAGAACTTCAATCCTGCTATAACCAGGCTCCTTCATCACCCCTAAATCCCTCATCATCCCCCTAACCTCCTCAACATTGTCCCAAGATCCAACAGTGGCATATATATTAGCCAAGACCACATACTTCCCCGCATTTTCTGGGTCCAATTCAAAGTACTTCTTAGATGCCACCTTCACTAGGTCTACGTCCCCATGAATTCTACATGCCCCAAGCAAAGCACCCCATAACACTGAGTGTTCCTTACAAGGTGAACTAAGAACAAAATCATAAGCCTCTTTTAACCTGCCAGCACGACCCAAAAGATCAACCATGGCTGCATAATGTTTCCCTTGAGGTTGAATTCCATAATCCCTCAGCATGGATGAGAAATAATCCCATCCTTTATTGACTAAACCCCCATGGCCACAAGCAGAAAGCACAGCAAGAAAAGTAATGTAATTTGGTCTGAAACCTTCATTTGTCATCCTATGAAATAATGCAAAAACCTCTTCGACTCTTCCATGCTGTCCGCACCCAGATATCAATGTAGTCCAGGTAACAACATTTTTATTTGATAATTTTTCAAATACTTGACGCCCATCAGAGATACTACTGCATTTGAAGTACATATCTATAAGAGCACTATTTACTACAACATTTTCTCTAATATCACACTTAATCATGACACCATGGGCTCGCTTCCCGTAATCCAATGTCGCCAAAGTGGCACAGGCTCTGAAAACTGTTGCAAATGTATATTGGTCTGGTGTCAAACCATTTTCTCTCATATTGAAATAATAATTCAGTCCAACTTCTTCAAGACCTTTTTGCACATATCCAGCAATCATAGCATTCCAAGAAATCAAATTTTTCTCCTGCAGCTTTTCAAACAGAACATGAGCAGTTACCAGATCCCTGTACTTTGCATACAATATCAACAATTTGGTTTTTATATATTCATCAGGAACATACCCAACAATAATCATTTGAGCATGAATTCTTATCCCTTTTCTATATTCTTTTGTGAATATGCACTCTTGCAACAAAAGAGCATACGTCCCCTTATCTACTCTCAATGCCGTTCGCCATAATAATCCAACAGCGTCTCTTAACCTCCCCGAAAAACAAAGTCTCCTTAATGTTTTATCCAATTGGATGACATTCTTATGCAGCTCGACCTGAAAGCTGGGAACATCACAGCAGTAACAATCCCATTCAATCATGAGACATAAACATATTTACAATTCCAGTCCAACAAACTAAATTCAATACAAATTAGGAATTGTAAAAATATTTATATTTAAAGAATCAAATTGATACATTCCCGCACCAATACAAATTTATACAAATCGCCAGTAAATTTAAAGCAAACTCAATTCAATAAAACAGAAACAAAATAAGAGAGAACAAACCTGCCCTTTTGGGTCTCAGCTTGGATTCTTCGAAGAAGCGTGGTCGTTTTACCAGCGAACATGGGTCCCACAATCACCTGAATCTCACCAGATGGTGAGGAAACAGAGGCCTCCGAATGCAAGTTTCGGTTTTGTAATGAGAAAAGCGGTGTTCTAGGCGAAACCATTGTTGGTTTAATGTGAATAAATTTAGGGTTTTGAAGAATCGGTGTGGGGCTCAAAAAGTTTGATTTTGGGCAAAAGCTGTGGCCTTTATGAGGTGAATAGAGATTGGTTCAAATGAAATTGGCAAAGGCGGATTTATTAGACACTTCATTCTTGAAATAGATAACATTTGTGGTTAGTTATTTTTATTTGATATATATAATTTAGGGTTTAATTGTTTGCTGCTAATTTTAGGGTTTCAAGGGTTCCAATTCCACCACAATACCATGAGCTGTGTTTTTTGTTTGGAGAAAAAATGGCCCTACATTTGTTACTATTTTCCATGCAGTCCAGATATCTAATGGTTATTTCAATTACGTAAAAAATACATAAAATTGGTCATTTAGCACCAATTTAGGTCCTAATTAGCCTTCTATTTAGTTTTAATTTCTTAAAAAAAATTTCGATTTAGTCCAAAATTGATTTTTTTTTTTGAAAAGGAGAGTAGGTAAAATTTCCGCCTGCTTCAGATTTGTACAAGAAGTGCATTTCCTGAATTTGAACCTAAGACATGTTGATGGTGGTTTTCACCCCCAAGAAGTCAGAATCTCGAGTAAGGGCATTGAAGTGATTTCTATTTCCAAGCCTCAGGGGCTCAGACCCAAGAAACTGAGGCATCCGGCCCACCGAGGAGGTCAGTAATGGATTGCACTTGATGTCCGACCCGATGTGGTACCTAGAGAAGGTCATGACCCGAATTGGAATGATGTTCAGAAGAGTAAGGTAGAGTGAAGACCCGACCTGGTAGCATAATAGGGCAGGCTCATTTGTTTCAGTTGCCCGACCCAATTGTTTGGGTCAGGGTGTTAGTGGTATGATCAAGTCAAGATGACGTAAGCCCTATATAGGGACTTGCACCCTCCAAAGAGGTCTGACGTGACCAGAGCAGGTCATCGAATTATCTTCTATCACACACTATCACATGAGAGATGATAGATTACAGGCTGGAGGTAGCGTGCAGAAGAGGGTATAATAGCTTGGTTTAAAAAGATGTTAGGTGGCAGAGCTACTTTCGGTAGAGCAGTGGGAAAGAGAGCCATTGCATTAATGGTAGATTCATGTGGCTGACGTCATGAGATTGTTGTAACAGTATAGTTTGCCCTAGTATATAAAGGGATTGAGAACTCATTGTAGGGAGTTGACTACTAATTTATCTTAACTTGTAAAATAAAGAGTAAAAACTTAAGTGTAAGAATGAGCTTGTAAGAGGTCAGTCAGACGAGCTGGAGAGATAGGAAGGTCGGTCATACCCGACCACGTTATAAAAGCTTCTTTTTCCCTTGTGCCCATAGATGTAGGTTGGATCTGCCGAACCACGTTAAACCCTCTGTCTATTATGTGTGTTTTCTAGCCTTTTTACTAAGTTTGCCTTTGGTCCCTAAATCAAACAGATTCACAATTGAATGAGGATTGTTCGAGAAGTGAGTTTACCGATTTACCCCTGGAACGAAAATCAATTGTCAACAGTTGACGCCGTCTATAGGGAACAATACTAAAAGTAGCAAACACGTTGAGACAATGGAAGGAGATGAGATCCATAGATCTTCAGAGGCTTCGACGACGGAGTGGATGGAGAAAATGGAAGAAGCCATCCAGAATGAAAGGGAATAAGCTCGAAAGGAGAGGGAATCAACTCAGGTCTTTATTAAGACCATGTTGGAGAAATTGGAAGAGAAAACTGGTGAAAGAGGGGGAGCGGGCCCCAACCAAAGAAAATAAGTGATAGCAAAGGGAAAAATGGTTGTCAGAGCCTTACCAACAAGGGAGTTATGGGAAGAAGATGAAGGCAGACGGACGCCAGAGTCTTCCAGCAACAATCCATGCTTCGCGGAGAGCGACCTCAGATGGTATCCGGGGGAAGGTTATGGAGTCCCCAGCTATGGAGGACACCGTGCCAAGAGTGGAAGACGCCGGGAAACCCGAGGTCGAGAGCATGACAGCTCCGAGAACCGGATGAAGAGCTGGTTTCGGAAGGAGATGAAAAAATGGGAAGGGAATATAAAAGACGGACCAAAAGGTAACCAATATATGGGGACAACGTCCCCTTTCACGGAGGAAATTTTGGCGATGGGATTTCCAAGGAGATTCACTATGCCCTTCATGAATGTTTACAAAGGCAGCACAGACCCCAAGTCCCATGTTACGAAGTTTGTTTTGTTGATGGAAATTCAGGGAATGGCTGGAGAGGCCATCTGCAAGGTGTTCCCTTTAACCCTAGGCGGGTCAGCCAGTCTGTGGTTCAGGAACTTGACCCTAAGAAGTATCAATAGCTTCGAGCAATTGAGGAAATCTTTTATATGACACTTCAAATGAGCGTGTGTACCGAGGATGATGATTGGATCGTTGAGGTTGATGAAGCAAGGGGACATCGAGTCTTTGAAAAGCTTTATCGATAGGTATCACGACCTGGTTTTAGAGATCAGGGCGTATAAATCCCCGGAGGCATTGGAAACTTTTAAAGGAGCAGGCAATGAAGTTTGTGCTAATGGAGGAAGATAAGAAGATTGTCTGAGGAGGAGGCACCCAAAGGGCCAAGATACTCACACTAGAAAATCAGTGGGATATGGGTAGAGACATGAGGAGACTGGTCCCGAGGCAAAAGAAGTTCAGATCGACACCTCAGAATAATCAAGTACATGAGAGAACGCCACATGCGCAGGTCAACCATGTCGCCAGAGGGACATTGTACACCCCCCTGAAAAAATCCCTAGCCTAGATAGTTAGGGAGGTCAAGGGTGAAGGCCTGTTGGCAGAGCCCGACCCGATGAAGTTCCCTATCGATAAGAGAGATGACAAGGCTTATTATATGACTTTTGGGTCATTCTCAAACCATGGTGTCATTATCAAACCCCTACGGCGGAGCGTTATTACCCAATGACTTGTACCATTGGGGAATAATATAATAAGATTTGGGTGGCTAGAGGTGGATATGAATATTTCGTGACCTACACGGATGTGGCATCGCGTTATGGTTATGTGTTTCTTGTGAAACACGAATCGAAAACTTTTGATGAAATCAAAGAGTTTCGACACGAAGTAGACAAACAGATCGACTGAATTATTAAACCATCACGGTTAGACCATGATGAAAATACTTAAGCAATAAGTTTCTCAAATACTTGAAAGAGTATAGTATTCTTTCAATGAGGACTCCTCCCGGAACACGTCAGTCTGACGGTGTGTCCAAACGGAGAAACCGAATTTTGTTGGACATGATAAGGTTAATCATGAGTCGCTCTGAGCTAGAATTTACTTCAACAGATACGCATTAACAATGCAAAACTTATTTTGAATAAGGTTCCATGAAAATCTGTTTGACAGACTTCATATTAGATATGAACAGGAAAGAAACCGGGTTTTCTTATTCCTGAAGATTTGGGAATGCTAGGCATATGTTTGGATGACACCAAACTAGAACCCAAATCGGATAAGTGCCTAAGTTATAGGTTATCCTAGGGAAACCATTGTATAGTACTTATACAACTCACAAGAGAACAATTTAATTGTTGCTCTCCATGCGGTTTTCCTAAGAGGAATACCTAAATGCAGTGGTAAGTGGGAGGAAAGTAAAACTCGATGAAAATCAGAGTAATACTGTTCCAGGCACTGAGTCCTTAATGGAACACAGATAGTTCATCAAGGATGAAACTATACAATAATCTTCGAATACACAAGAACCGCGTAAGTCGGAGAGAGTCAGAAAACAACATGGGAGGTATGGGTTTCTGATCTCACCTCGTAAAGATGTCAATCTTATTGAGGGATACGAACTGACTACGTATGAGGAAGTGATACAAGGTATCGACTCCCTATTATGGAAAAGTGCCATGAAGTCTGAAATGGATTCCATGTATAACAACCAAGTTTGGACACTAGTTGTTGTACCGCAATGCATTGAGCCTATTGGTACTGTAAAGTCTTCAAGGAAGACATACATGGAAGGCAACATACCAACGTACAAAGCTAGGTGTAACGTGCTAACACCCCAAGCTTGTCCAGGGCCAATGTCTTGCCCATGGCCACTTGTGTTGTGGTGCTAGTGTGCACTATTGTATTTTTCCTATTTTATTTTATTTTCTATTTGGGGGGGGTGACAACTCAAGCATGAGGTGTGTTTCCTTGTGCCACTTTTGTAATGTCTTTAAAAGCTCTTTAGGGGGAGGTGACCCGGGCACCTTAGAAGGGCCTTGGCCACCAGCATACTAAGGGCTTCAGCTGTGTACTCCCTCGCCCTTAGTTGGCTTGTTTAATGAAAGATGCTCCTTTTGATGTTTCATTGCTTTGTCCCAATGTGATGCTTGAATGCTATGCTGTAAAGCTTGAGTGTGTGCTAACAACGTATATTGACCTTCCATTGCTTAGTAATGTTCACAACTTGTTGATGGCTAACCTTGAGCTTGTCCTTGCAGGCTCAATTCTAGGCTAACTTGTTAGACGTTGCGTTAACAAGTGCCGCACGGACCCAACTTGGTGATCCCAAAAGTTTGGCCCGTGACAGTTGGTATCAGAGCGGGTTCAAGATTGGAACCATAAATGGCTACGAGAATACCTATAATAGAACGGTTGGATGTTGTCGAGAAAAAGCTGGTTGACATTGATGGCTATGTTACAGCACTGACGAAGAAAACTCCTGATGTCGAGAACTTCAGACAAACCATTAATGTACTTGAAGCCCTGACAAACCGAGTAAATGCCTTAGAGACCCAGGCTAATGGTGCTAGCACCAGTGCTCGTCGAGAGCAGGAACATACTAGTGGTTGGGTGGATGCGGTCAATTCGCTCAAAGAACAATTGGCCGAATTGAGCGTGAGGGTGAATCTCACCGCCCTTGCTCTCTCGAACCTACCAACAGCTACTGCAAGTAGGGAGCCGAGAAGGTCCAATGTTCCGGAGCCTCGAGCCTATGAAGGTGTTAGAGATGCTCAAGCACTCGAGAACTTCCTCTTTGATATGGAACAATACTTCCGAGCTTCACGGATCGTAGATGAAGAAGACAAGGTCTCGATTGCGTTGATGTACTTGTCTGGAGATGCCAAGTCCTGGTGGAGGGCGAAGTACCTAGAGATTCAGGATGGACGATGCTCCATCCGAGATTGGAGAGATCTAAAACGTGAGTTAAAAGCACAATTCCTTCCGGGAAATGTAGCTTACATGGCTCGAAGACAGTTGCGAGAACTGAAACATACAGGCACAGTCCGGGAATATGTGAGGAAGTTCTCGGGACTGATGCTAGATATTCGGGACATGTCTGAGCAGGACAAATTGTTCTACTTTCTTGAGGGGTTGAAACCTTGGGCCAGAACTGAGCTGCAGAGGCAGCGGGTGAAGGACTACTCTTCCGCACAAGCTGCTGCGGAACAATTGATAGATTACTCGCTTGATGGGACCCCGACAAAGAGATCCCTGCCTGCATTCGCCACTAATGACAGTGGGAGCAAACGATCCAAGAATTGGAGCAACGACAAGAGTGGGGGAGCGGACAAGAGAGCGGAGTATAGTTCCTCAAACCCAAAAGGGCCTACGTCTCAAAATGGTCCTTCAAATGGGAAAAGACCTTTATCTTGCTGGATATGCGATGGGCCGCATCGAGCTTTGGAGTGCCCTAAGAAGTCTAGAATGACAGCCCTTTTGGCGCAAGAAGAAGAAGAAGGACGCCGACGAGAAGCCGAGGAAAACCAGAAGATGAAGAAGCTGGCCGAATGGTGGCATTGAGAATGCTGAATGCTTTGAACAAACAACCAGAGACTCCGAAAGCCTTGAAGAAAGGCCTCATGTTTGTCGATGCCTTGGTGAATGGGGTCCCAGCGAAGAGCGTTATGGTGGACACGGGGGCCACCCATAACTTTATTTCTACGACGGAAGCTAGACGTCTGGGGCTCAAGTTGGAGCGAGACGCAGGCCGCATGAAGGCGGTCAATTCTCAAGCGCTACCCACGAGTGGGTTAGCGAGACAAGTAAAGGTGAAGATTGGTACGTGGGAAGGCCGAACAGACCTCGTAGTGGTTCAGATGGATGACTTTGATGTGGTTCTGGGAATGGAATTCCTTCTCGAAAAGGGAGCCATTCCCATCCCAGCTGCAGGGAGTTTATTGATTATGGGAGAAAAACCTGCCATGGTGCTAGCAAAGGTGAAACCACCCACTGAGGCGAAGCTCTTATCCGCACTACAATTCAAGAAAGGGATCAAGCGACGAGAACCTACATTCATTGCCATCCCTACCCCAATCGAAGAGGTAAGAGAGGGGGTCCTCACTCCTGAGATCAACAGTGTGTTAGAAAAGTTTGCAGAGGTGATGCCTGATCAACTTCCGAAGACCCTTCCCCCGAGGAGGTCTATTGATCACCAGATAGAATTAGTTCCTTCCGCCAAACCCCCTGCAAGAGCACCTTAGAATGGCCCCACCAGAATTGGCAGAACTTCGCAAACAATTAGGTGAACTATTAGAAGCGGGTTTCATCAGACCTTCAAAAGCTCCATTTGGAGCTCCTGTGTTATTCCAGAAGAAACAAGATGGAAGTTTGAGATTGTGTATAGACTACAGAGCTCTGAACAAGTTGACGGTGCGAAACACCTATCCTATCCCGCTCATAGCAGACTTGTTTGATCAGTTAAACGGGGCAAAATACTTCACGAAGCTAGATTTGCGCTCGGGGTATTACCAAGTGAGGATAGCTGAAGGGGATGTACCGAAGACGACTTGTGTTACTCGCTATGGAGCCTTTGAGTTCCTAGTGATGCCTTTCGGGTTGACTAATGCCCCTGCCACATTTTGCACGTTAATGAATGAAGTTTTCCATGAATATCTTGACAAATTCGTAGTGGTCTACCTTGATGATATCGTTGTCTACAGCACCAACCTGGAGAGCACACAAGAAACATCTAGCCATGGTATTCCAAAAGTTAAAGGAGAACAAGCTCTATGTGAAGAGAGAAAAATGCTCTTTTGCTCAAGAACGCATTAAGTTCCTTGGGCACATTATTGAACAAGGGCGTATCCGAATGGACATGGGGAAAGTAAGGGCGATCCGTGAGTGGAATACCCCAAGCAATGTTAAAGAATTGCGGTCGTTCCTTGGACTCACCAACTATTATAGAAGATTTGTAAAGGAATATTCGAAGAAGGCAGCACCTTTGACTGAGCTACTAAAGAAAGAAGTGACTTGGGAATGGTCCGACGCCTGTAAAGAAGCCTTCGAGAACCTCAAAACAGCTATGGTGGAAGATCCAGTACTCGCACTCCCTGATATTGGCAAACCATTTGAAGTTCAAACGGATGCTTCAGACTTTGCAATGGGAGGGGTGTTGTTACAAGAGGGCCATCCCATCGCTTATGAGAGTCGTAAACTTTCTGAAGCAGAACGACGATACACGGCGCAGGAGAAGGAACTTTTGGCTGTGGTATATTGCTTGCGGGTGTGGAGACACTATCTATTGGGGTCGAGATTTGTGGTAAAAACAGACAATTCTGCAGTTAGTCATTTCCTCACACAGCCGAAGCTCACTCCGAAGCAGGCTCGATGGCAAGAGTTTTTGGCTGAATTTGATTTTCACTTCGAACACAAAGCGGGGTGTTTGAACCAGGCAGCAGATGCTCTGAGTCGGATGTCCGAGCTCAATCATTTGAAAGTGTTAGCTAACTTATCCTTCAGCACTATCTCTACGCCAATCAGAGAACTTATCCGGAACAACCTGGAGAAAGACCCTGTGTCCAAGGCACTTTTGAAGCTAGTGAAAGAGGGCAAGGCTCGTCGATTCTGGTTCGAGGACGGACTTTTATGGACAAAAGGAAATCGCTTATATGTTCCGAAAGCTGAAAACCTGCGGAGAACCCTTATGAAGGAATGTCACGATGATACCTTATGGGCTGGCCACCCTGGCTGGCACAGGACTCATGCCTTGCTGAAACAAGGATATTACTGGCCACAGATGCGAGACGACGTGACGGAATACACGAAGACTTGCCTCATCTGCCAGCAAGACAAAGTAGAAAAATTGAAGACCCCAGGATTGTTGGAACCTTTAAATGTTCCATCTAGACCTTGGGAGAGCGTCTCTCTGGACTTCATTACCAACCTTCCAAAAATTGGTGACCTAACCAATATTTTGGTGATTGTTGATAGGTTTTCTAAGTATGCAACGTTCATACCAGCACCGAAGTATTGCAAGGCGAGAAGAGACTGCAAGACTGTTCTTCAAGCATGTGGTGAAGTACTGGGGGGTACCCAGACAGATCGTGAGTGATCGGGACCAGAGATTTGCAGGCACCTTTTGGTCAGAACTCTTCAACCTACTTGGCTCGCAACTGAACATGTCGACGAGTTATCACCCCGAAACAGATGGCCAGACAGAGAGATTCAATGGGATGCTAGAAGAATACCTACGCCACTTTGTTAGTGCCAACCAGAGGAATTGGGCACAATTACTTGATGTCGCCCAATTTTGCTTCAACTCTCAGAAAAGCTCCGCCACCAACAAAACTCCGTTTGAAATTGTGATGGGTCAACAACCCCTACTCCCACACACAGTGGCCGAATATTCGGGGAAGAGTCCACGAGCTTTCAACTTCACGAAGGAATGGAGAACCAATGCAGAAATTGCTCGAGCATACTTGGAGAAAGCTTCCGCGAGGATGAAGAAGTGGGCAGATCAGCATAGGAGACCCCTAGTATTCCAACCTGGGGATTTGGTGCTAATCAAGTTAAATCCAGAGCAGATTCGATTCAGAGGGAACAAAGACAAGAGATTAGTGAGAAAGTATGAAGGACCTGTTGCCGTTCTCAAGAAGGTGGGTAAAACTTCGTACAAAGTCGAGACTCCTGCGTGGATGAAGATGCACCCGGTTTTTCATGTCAGCAGGCTGAGACCTTTCCATGGAGATAGTAGTGATACAACCCGTAACCAATCACAAAGACCAGAGGTGAAGGAAGCAACAACGAAGAGAGCCACAAGGAGCGTTGAGGAGATCTTGGCAGAAAGAGAGGCGACCGGAGACCAGCGACAGGGAAAGGAGTTCCTAGTGAGGTGGAGAAACTTGGGAGACGAAGAGACGAGTTGGGAGAGAGCCGAAGACCTCCAGCAGTTCAAGCAGCAGATTGAAGACTTTCTAGCCCTTCAGCATCACGACGAAAGAGCCGAAGACCTGCAGCAGCCTCAGCAGAAGAGTGAAGATTTTCAAGCCTGCCAGCACCAAAGTCAAGAACAAGGGAGGAGCAGATCAGCCATGTCAACGAGGACGTCGACAGATTAAGTGGGGGAGGATGTAACGTGCTAACACCCCAAGCTTGTCCAAGGCCAATGTCTTGCCCATGGCCGCTTGTGTTGTGGTGCTAGTGTGCACTATTGTATTTTTCCTATTTTATTTTATTTTCTATTTTAGGGGGGGTGACAACTCAAGCATGAGTGTGTGTTTCCTTGTGCCACTTTTGTAATGTCTTTAAAAGCTCTTTAGGGGGAGGTGACCCGGGCACCTTAGAAGGGCCTTGGCCACCAGCATACTAAGGGCTTCAGCTGTGTACTCCCTCGCCCTTAGTTGGCTTGTTTAATGAAAGATGCTCCTTTTGATGTTTCATTGCTTTGTCCCAATGTGATGCTTGAATGCTATGCTGTAAAGCTTGAGTGTGTGCTAACAACGTATACTGACCTTCCATTGCTTAGTAATGTTCACAACTTGTTGATGGCTAACCTTGAGCTTGTCCTTGCAGGCTCAATTCTAGGCTAACTTGTTAGATGTTGCGTTAACAAGTGCCGCACGGACCCAACTTGGTGATCCCAAAAGTTTGGCCCGTGACACTAGGCTGTAGCGAAAAGGTATCGTTATCAACATTTTGTCGATTACGACGAAACCTTTTACCAGTTGCCATGGTTAAATCCATTTGGATAATGCTTGCTGAAGCTGCATGTCTCATTCATAAAATATGGCAGCTGAATGCCAAAAACGCTTTCCTTAACCGAAAACTTTTGGAGGATGTTTACAACATCCTGACGGTTTTGTCGTACCAAAACTAGCAAACAAGGTTTGCAGGTTATTCGATCCATGGATGGATTGAAGCAAGCATAGCGTTCTTGAAATTATCGTTTTGATGTAATCATAATGGTGTATGATTTAATTCAAAACGAAAATGATTCTTGTGTATAAAAGGAGGTTAGTAGAAGCGCACTGACAGTGAATGTCCTATATAATAATGACATATCATTTCTTGGAAAATGATATTCCCATAATACAGTCAGTGAAAGCTTGGCTTTCATGAAAATTCTTCATAGAATTCTTGGGAGAGACAACCTTTATTCTAGGAATAAGGATCTACTAGGATTGATCTAAAAGTTGTTAATACTCTCTGAGGACTCGTACATTGAAATAAATATACGCGACCTGGTGTCTCATACGCTTTGAGCATATGGAGTCACAATCAGGCCAATCCAAGTGATATTCACTGGATTGATGTTAAAAACATCCTTAAGTATCTTAGAGGAACTAAGGATGCTGTCTTATACTACGGAGAAGGAGAACTTGAAGTGACTGGGTTCACTGCTGCAAGTTTCCTAACCGATAATAACGACTATAAGTCGTAACAACGGTACTATACAATTTGAATAACGGAACAGTGAGATGGAAATATTCCAAGCAAGATACTGTTACCGAATAAACAACAAAAGTGGATTATTGCTGCAGCTGAGGCAGCAATATAAGCCTTCTGGATTGATAATAATCTAATTAGATTAGATATAGTTCTGTTAGCAGCTGAGCTAGGCTACAACGCATGCTAAAGAATTAACGGTCTCATCAATGATCCATATATATACTTCAATTATACATCTGATTCGTTCGGATCATACATCGTGGCGATGTGATGATCGAATAAATCGCATCAGATGATAATTATGAAAATCCGCTGACGAAAGTATTTTCTCAGCAGAAGTTTGAGCGAACCGTACATAGTTTGGCTATAGGCCAAGTGGGAGATTGTTGGACAGTTATGACCCATAGCATCACTATTTGTACATATCATGGTGTTGTTGTACAATTAACTATGTGACAAAGGAAATTGCTCTTCTATCATTTGTAATTAGATTACCAAGATGTATAAATGATAGAAGGTCCATATGATTAGTTCCGGATTGATAAGATATGAGACAGTATCAATCCACGAAGGTTTAATCATTAAATATCCCTAGTCGTAGTATTATCGAGATTGGACATCGATAATGCGGAATAGACTAGTATTACACTTGTGCGCATTGTGGGAGCATAACGACATAGTTCTCATATATTTGGGTATAGGATACTCATGCAAGTGTAGTAGGAGGTTGTGTTTTACCGATGGTACGGAAAACAGCTTCGCTCTGGATAGACCCCTCAGAATTCCATTGGTAGTATGACTATGTGTCTATGGAAGTCTGAATCAGGGTAGGTGTATTTGGTCTTAACCTGAGACTTGCACCGCTAATACTTGCGACAATCAATATACTTTGGTTTTGGTCGTCCAGGGCTTTAACAGGTTCTGTGTACGCCTCTTCTGGGTATATTGAGAATCGTAGTGTATTGGGTGTGATGTCGAGATGGAAGTATCACTCCAGTCATAGTAGAGATGATGATCACGTAGGATACAGAACTTGTTCTCTTATATGCTGCAGCTATCAGGATATTATGACTAGGTCATGTTTATCCGATTATAGAGATTAGTTACCAGAGATCCGATATGTGCTTCGTACGGGGCATATACATTTCTAGCCCCAGGCCTTGCACGTGACATCCGATGCTGGATCGAAATACGTAATACTACATATATTACGCCTGATATAGATCACATATTCCAGTAAGAATATTTCTGGAGAATTGGGTAGGCATGATGCTTTGCTAGAAGCCAACCATGTCTTGTAAATCGGTAAAAACGTAGTACTAGGTACGTACGTGTTCGGATAGTCCGACGACCGGATTTACTGCCAACATATCCGGGGATCTCATGGGTCGCTTCCCGAAGATTCACCGACGACGTATGACTCGCACTTTATTAATCTGGGATTAATTAAAGAGAGAGAAAATTAATCTGAGATTAATTACGGAGATATTTTATCTGGGATAAAATATTATTTAAAGAGAGAATACGATTAATTTGGAATTAATCGATAAAATAATATATTCGATATATTATACGAAATTGGATTTCGACGCGGAATTAAAATTAGATTTTAATTCGGGCGAACGAGTTAATTTAGAATTAATTCGTTAGCGACGTGAATAGTAATTTTGCTAGGCATAATTATTTAATTACGTCGCAATAGAAAATTCGTTAATTTGGAATTAACGAACCCGAGCCCGGGAGTGTTTGCGGACGCACTCGCATTTCGAATTCAAGTGCGGCCCGCAAGTAACATCAAGCGTCAAATCACTAGTCACATCAAGCGTCAAATCACTTGTTACTTTGAGTGATGTGATGTCTAGTCACTTGTGATGTGAATAGTGATGGGAGTGGTTGTTGGCTTTAAAGCCTTTGACTTTTGAAAATGGTAATTGTTTTTTGGTATTTGTTTTGGAAATTAAATAAACCAAAAACAAAAACACATTTTCTTCTTCTATTCTCTCACACCACACACGGTTTTAGAAACCCATTTCCCTCCTCTCCCTCTCTCGGCTTTGAAGCCATTTTCTTCTCCACTTCTTGGCTAGGCCGAAAATTCTAAGGAGAAAGATGGAAGATTTGTTGCAAATCTTGCCAATGCTAGCACATGAAGAGTCATCCTAAGGTGATAGGGAACTAACTCATGAGCATGGAATCACCAAATAAAGCTTGGAGCTTGGAGATCCTCCCATGGTGGTGGCCGAATTTTGGAGCACAAACAAGGAGCAAAACCGTGAGCTTCCAAGGAGATTTTTGTTGTTCCTCGTGTCGCAAAAGCCGTTCAATGTGAGTATGATTCCGCCATATTTCATTGTAGTATTCACACATGTTTCTTGCTTGAATTGATCATTGGGACCTAATAGAAACCCAACCGTATTTCCTTGAAAATACTTATGTAAAATATTTTATTATGAATGAAATGAGTAGTTTCTATAATATAATATATCTTTTAATATGGTAAAGACGTAATTGACTTTAGGATGGTTAGTCATGATACTGTTGCAAAAGCGTCGCAACTGACATTGAATTGTATCATGACGTTGTCATTCTCAGACAGTTTCTGGTCAATCTTTACACTACTTGGTCAGTAATGTAAACCCGTTGAGACCGGTATATGTCGTATACTGGAATATATGATTCCAATGGTTTCTCAATGAACCATGAGTCTTGGAGACTCATATATACGTGTAGGTGTTTATAGCGGATAAATACTGAACGACTCACCGAAGATTCTTAATGGATGGTACACCAACGTCAATAAGAATATTCTCGGGTTGAGTAGCATTTGTGATTCTTCGACTTGAGATACCATTGTGGGCACATGAGATATCTTCCACACTTAGATGGCAGTCACGTCACCGATCTATTTAGATCAGACCTCCGTCTGTTCGTTGGGTGTGGATAGATCCTCAGGGTGTCCTGTGTGTGTCGAGATAGGATCCATCAATTATGTGTACATACCATAGGTAGTCCATATATGATTAGCAATCAGATAAAAACCATGGCCCATGGTACATTTTAGAAGTCAGTTCTAAGTGTTCTTTTTGAGATTGCTAATAGAGACGTCGACGGGATAGTCCCTATAAAGATTTGACGTTTACATCTATATCTCTGGGATATATCCAGATACCTGTGACGGAGGAATTATACATTTGCCATGTCCTCGACCTGTATGATTCAGCGAGTTTATCTGTGGTCGTCATAATTTACGGGTGGGTAAATTATGGACACGAAATTAGATTTCGTGACAGATATGCCTGAATCTAGAGAGTCTCACTAATGATATATACTCGTAGAGCACTAGGGCAATATTTATAAATAATATTGATTATTTATAATTCGTTTAAAGGTTAAACGCAAAAGTACATGTGAAGGGACCCAATAGTAATTTCTTAATTTTTGTGTATTTGCATTTAATGATAGATTTTATCAAATACACATTAATTAATTGTCAAATTGAAATATTTGACTAATATCATAATATATATGTATCTCATATTTATTGTAAATATAATATATATATTTAATATATTTGTATTTAAATAATTATTTAATTATTTAATTGTTAAATAATTAAATTAATTAAAAATATAAATACCTAAGTTGTGATATTGATTTAAATGACTTTAGTTGCCTTTGTTGACTTGTTATAAAGTTATTAAAGTTGTAATGATTAAAGATAACAAGTTGATAAAGCTTATTAAATGAAACAAAAATTGAATATTTTTCTTTGTTTGAAATTCGGCCAAGGCCAATTTTTTGTGAAGTATATATTGTTTGTTTCATTTTTAGGGTTTCATAAGTTCTAATATACAAAATAAACACAAAAGAAAGTTGAGAGCAAAGCTTGAAGGTAAAAGGGCAAAGGTTTGTAAAACTTGGATTTTGTAAGTCTTTCTTTAAAGCTTTCAACATGAAATTAGTTTTTAACGTGCTTGACATCATTTTGTGTTGCTTTGATGTTCTCTCTTCTTTTATATTTTGTGTTTATTTGGTTGTGAACTTGAATGAAGATCTATGCATGTAAGTAAGCTTGAAATGGTTTCAAAGTCTTACTTTTGATTCTTTGGAAATCAAGTTGCCATTATAAAGCTGTTAAGCCACTCATTGGTGACCTAGAATTGTTCTAGAGTTATTTCAAAGTGGTGAGGCTTGTTTGGTGAAGTATTGAATGGATTAAAGTGTTGGATTTTAAAGATTTGGTAAAATTGGTCAATTTGATGAAATTGAAAAATTAAGGTTCATAACCCATTCCAAAATTGGGGATTTTCATATATGTGATGTATTATGGAGTGTATATGATTCATGTAAAATTTTAGGTTGATTGGATTTGATCTTGGCATGTTTTGAACTAAAGGGAACAAATTGCAATTAATTAAAAAATTTGGGGGGCTCACGGCATTGGACCAACAATTGGGGATTTGTGTGAAATCTGATTTTGATGTATTAGATGTGTTGAAAAACATTTTAGAAATGATTTAGAATCATCCAAAATTATATTCGACAATTTTTGGACTAAAATGATCAATTTATAAAGTTTTGGGGGTAGTTCGGTAATTACCAAGAAATTTGATCTCTTGTGTAATTTTTCAGAATTTGATAATTGGATAATTAAATAAATAAGTTTATTTAATTAATCCGAGAAAAAAGTTTGAAATCGGAAAAATTTGATTTTCCACTATTCCGCTGCGTTACCGGATTTCCGCTTTAAAATCCCTTCAAAATAGTATCAGAGCGAGTCTGACTCTGGCCACCCTAATATGATTATGCCTCTTAAATTCAATGTTTAATTTATTCTTTACTTGTTACATGCATGTATTTATTTAATTTGATTAAATAAATTAAAAAGCATCTTTTGCGTAAAATCCCTAATTAATAAGGTTTAATGTTAATTATATATTTGATGCATATTACATGGTCCGTCTTGTCAATACAGTTTATGAATATTTTTCCGTGACTACATCCGAGACCGTGCCTCTACTGTGAGGGTGTAGCCGATAGAAAATTATTTATGCCGGACGTATATTAGATACTAGATAAATTCAAGCGAAAGCGGAATCCTGAACGTGCTCAAGCAGTCAGAGTTACGCAAGTAGCTTGAGTTTATCATTGACGAGTTTAACCTTGGTACGTCTCATTGTGAACGTGCCCAAGCTGTCACAACGAGAAATGTCCAGGACCGAAAACCAATGAGTCACTATTGAGTGATTGACAATGAGTTGTCTACCGGATGAATATATATAGGCGAGACCGTGCCTCTGCTGTGAGCTGAAATATATTCATGGGATCTACCTTTCACTATTTGTATTTAATTTATTATTAAATCTTTGTATTCTGTTTGGGGATTACAGTATTGCATGTTTTAGTGGGATGGTCATTTTTAGATTAAAAATCTATGATCTAGTTAATGCTTATGATATTATATGAAACAGCTTTATAATCTGCTAACCGTTTTTCGTAATCTATATGATAGATTTGTGATGGCGGCACCATCTACTAATTAGTTTGCGCGTATGTTGGATGCCAACAAACTTAAAGGCGCTGAGAACTTCGCTGATTGGGACTTGGATTTGAGGATTGTCCTTGATTCCGAGAAGTTGGGATATGTTCTTGAGGGTCCGCTGCCCCTTGCTGTGGCTGAGGATGCAACACCGGAGGAACTCCAAGTTTTCCAAGCTTGGAAGGATGATGACCTAAAAGTTAAATTATACATCCTAAGTTCACTGTCTCATGGACTCAAGAAACAATACTATTGCATGTCAGATGTGTATAGTATGATGTCGCGATTACGAGAATCGTTGAGAACCAAGAGCAAATTGTTGTTCATAAGGTCGCAATGGAATTGTTCCATGCACGATTGGATGAGGGGCAAGCTGTGAGCTCACATGTTCTTCATATGATCGATTTGATCGATCAATTGAAGCAACATAATATCCCTATGAATGACATTCTCGGTATGAGTGTCATTTTTGGTTCACTCACAGCTTCATATCGCCAATTCGTGATGTACTTCAACATGAATGGGATTATCTGTACCTACCATAAGTTGTATAGGATGCTGCTCACGGTGGAAGAGGACCTCAAGAAGGGAGTACCGACTCGCCCTCCGAGACCTACTTCACTTTCTGCTTCTTCCCAGACTTGATCAAAGGGAAAGAAGAAGAAAGAGAAGAAGAAGAAGGGTTTCGGTCCTCAACCACAAGGTAAGATAGCAAAGCCCAAGAGGGCTTCTGAAGACAAATGCCGTCATTGCAGCAAAGTCGGGCATTGGAAAAGGAACTGTCCTGACTACATTGTCCAGCTGAGGAGGGAGATAGCATCTACATCAGGTACATTTATTTTTCCAGTTATTGATATATTTTTGGCTTGTGAAACCGTTACATCCAGCTGGATTTTAGATTCTGCTTGTCCTGTTCACATTTGCAATTCATTGCAGGTGCTGAAGGAAAGTAGGAAACTGAAGCCTGGAGAGATGCAGTTGCGATTTGGGAGTGGAGACTCTCTGGATGCAGTTGCAGTGGGAGTATGCGAGATCCCTTTGCCGAATGAGACACTTTTGTTATATGACTACTATTTTGTACCAGGATGTGTAGCTAATC
The DNA here is from genome assembly GCA_019454045.1 of Zanthoxylum bungeanum. Taxonomy (NCBI): domain Eukaryota; kingdom Viridiplantae; phylum Streptophyta; class Magnoliopsida; order Sapindales; family Rutaceae; genus Zanthoxylum; species Zanthoxylum bungeanum. The sequence goes on along the minus strand of SKCR01044832.1, from coordinate 9,302 downwards.
TTATATATCTTTTTGTATTAGATACATAAGGCTATCGTATTAATATTAAGAACTGTTCTTTGTATTTATATGATAAACGTAATATTCAGATACTTTGTTGTCCAAACCAGCATGATCATTATACATTTCAATCTTCTAAAGATATTTTAAATACTGGAGTTAATAAACGTAGTTTACCTATTGTTAATAATATTGAACTTTGACATATGCGGCTAGGTCATATAGGCGTTAAACGCCTTACCCAATTGGTTAGAAATGGTTTGATACCAGAACTCACCATTGAATCTTATCCAACTTGTGAATCATGTATTCAGGGTAAGATGACCAAAGCCCCATTTTCTGGTGTTGGACAGCGCGCCACTAACTTACTGGAACTCGTACATTCTGATGTATGTGGTCCACTAAGTCAATCTACTCACAGTGGTTATTCATACTTCGTTACCTTTACCGATGATCTGTCATGGTACGGTTATGTCTATTTGATGCGACATAAATTGGAAACCTTTGAAAAGTTCAAAGAGTTCCGAAATGAAGTAGAAAAATAGACTGGTCAATATATTAAATGCCTTCGATCTGATCGAGGCGGAGAATATATGAGCAGTTAGTTCATGGATTATATGAAGGAGAATGGGATTCTCGCTCAATATACTCCTCCAGGTACTCCACAGCACAATGAAGTGTCTGAGAGGAGAAATTGGACTTTATTAGATATGGTCCGATCAATGTTGAGTTTTACAGATTTGCCCAATTTCTTATGGGGCTACTCTATTTTAATAGCTGCATATTTTTTGAATAAGATTCCTTCAAATGATGTTCCTACGACTCCGTATGAGATATGGACCGGTAGGAGACCAAATCTTAGTTATATTAAGGTTTGGGGTTGTACTGCCTATGTCAGGGTGACTCAGCAAGATAAGCTTTCGCCTCGAGGGCAAGAGTTTAGGTTTGTTGGATATCCTTCAAACACGAGGGGATATCTCTTCTATGATACCGAGCATCGAAATGTGTTCGTAGCTCGCTTCACAAGATTTCTAGAAGTAGAATTCTTGTCAGAATGTGGTAATCATAGACAAGTTGAACTTGATGAAGTCCAACCTGAAAACAACGAACCAATGGAGGAACCTGAAGTTCAAGTAGATGAAGGACCTTCAACACACACACTCCGTATCTAGACCTCCTGAACGCTTGTTTTTGATACAAGAAAAAAGTCTAGATGTTCTCTTAGTTGAAGAGACTGATCATTTCACCTATAGAGAATCGATGTTGGACATCGACTCCGTGAAATGGAGAATTGGCAAAGTGCCATGAAATCCTAGTTAGACTCAATGCATGAGAATCAAGTTTAGGACTTGGTTTCGCTTCCCAAAGGAATTGTCCTATCGGTTGTAAATGGGTTTCAAGAGGAAGCACCGGCCTAACGGTAAGGTTGAAACTTACAGGGCCCGACTTGTAGCAAAATATTATACGCAGCGACCTGGCGTCGACTACGATGAAACTTTTTCACCAGTAGCTATGCTTAAGTTTATTAGGATTTTGCTTCTCTTAGCTGAGTATCATGACTACGAGATTTGGCTAATGGATGTCAAAATGACTTTTCTAAATGGATTTCTTGATGAAGAAATCTATATGGAACAGCCGAAAGGTTTTACGTCCAGCAAAAACTCGGGTATGGTATGTAAGCTTGAGAAGTCCATTTATGGACTTAAACAAGCTTCACGAAGTTGGAATCTTCAATTCGACGAGATTATTAGATCGTCTGGTTTTCTCAAGAATTCGGAAGAATCCTGTGTGTATTAGAAGGCCAGTGGGAGCATGGTCGTATTTTTAGTCCTATATGTTGATGACATCCTAATAATTGGGAATGATATAGGAATGTTACAAAGCGTCAAAGCATATCTCTGTAAGAATTTCTCCATGAAGGACCTGGAGAAGCTTCATATGTTTTAGGGATAAAACTCTATAGAGATAGACAAATGAAGTTGATTGGGTTATCCCAATCAACGTACATAGATAATATCTTGGAACGGTATAATTTTGGTAACTGTAAGACAACAAACATACCATTCAGACATGAGATTCATCTTTCTAAGAAGATGAGTCCACAAACAGAAGATGAGAATGTTAGAATGTCTAACCAACTTATGCTTCTTGTTTGGGTAGCATAATGTATGCCATGTTATGCACCAGGCCTGATATCATTTTCGCTATTAGCGTAACTAGCAGATATCAGTCCAATCCAGGAAATGACCATTGGATGGCCATTAAACATATCCTGAAGTATCTTAAAGGTAATAAGGATAAGTTGATAATTTATGGAGGAAGTGAACTGCAAGTTAACGGGTATACGGATTCCGACTTCCAATCGGATCTCGATGATAGAAAGTCTACATCTGGATTCGTCTTTACCCTTAACGGAGGTGCAGTTTGCTGGAAGAGTTCCAAACATGGATCAACAGTGGATTCCACCACAGAGGCGAAATACATTACAACTTCTGAAGCTGGAAAGGAATCTGTTTGGATTAGGAACTTTATCACAGAATTATGAGTTGTCCCAAGTATCGAGAATGCGATTCCGTTATACTGTGATAATACTGGAGCCATTGCGCAAGCAAAGGAACCGATGGCACATCAGAAGTCGAAGCATGTGGAACGAAAGTACCATATCATTCGAGAGATTGTGTCGCGAGAGGATATTGTCATGTGCAAGGTACCCGAGTGAAGATAATGTAGCAGTCCCGCTGACGAAGGCCATACCTCCGAAGTTGTTTGATAAACACGTGAAGTCGATGGGTATTAGATACAATCGATATTGGCACTAAATCAAGTGGGAGTTTTTGTTGGGGTTGGTGCTCAGAGAGCCAATTCCCGTTTGTAATTCCTTGAAAATACTTATGTAAAACATTTTATTATGAATGAAATGAGTAGTTTCTATAATATAATATATCTTTTAATTTGGTAAAGACGTAATTGACCTTAGGATGGTTAGTCATGATACTGTTGCAAAAGCGTCGCAACTGACATTGAATTGTATCATGACGTGGTCATTCTCAGACAGTTCATGTTCAAGGTTTACACTACTTGGTCAGTAAAGTAAACCCGTTGAGACCGATACATGTCGTATAGTGGAATATATGATTCCAATGGTTTCTCAATGAACAATGAGTCTTGGAGACTCATATAGACGTGTAGGTGTTTATAGCGGATAAACACTGAACGACTCACCGAAGATTCCTAATGGATGGTACACCAACGTCAATAAGAATCTTCTCGGGTTGAGTAGCATTTGTGATTCTTCGACTTGAGATACCACTGTGGGCATATGAGACATCTTCCACACTTAGATGGCAGTCACGTCACCAATCTATTTAGATCAGACCTCCGCCTGTTCGTTGTGGTGTGGATAGATCCCCATGGTGTCCTATATGTGTCGAGATATGATCCGTCAGTTCTGTGTACAGAGCATAGGTAGTCCATATATGATTAGCAATCAGATAAAAACCATGGGCCCGTTGTACATTTTAGAAGTCAGTTCTAAATTTTCTTTTTGAGATTGCTAATAGAGACGTCGACGGGATAGTCCCTATAGAGATTTGACATTTACATCTATATCTCTGGGATATATCCGGATACCTGTGACAGAGGAATTATACATTTGCCATGACCTCGACTTGTAGGATTCAGTGAGTTTATCCGTGGTCATCATAATTTACGGGTGGGTAAATTATGGACACGAAATTGGATTTCGTGACAGATATGCCTAAATCTAGAGAGTCTCACTATGAAATATACTCGTAGAGCACTAGGGCAATATTTTTAAATAATACTGATTATTTATAAGTCGTTTAAAACTTAAACGCAAAAGTACATGTGAAGGGACCCAATAGTCATTTCTTATTTTTTGTGTATTTGCATTTAATGATAGATTTTACAAATTTCACATTAATTAATTGTTAAATTGAAATATTTGACTAATATCATAAATATATATGTATTTGATATTTAATGTAAATATAATACATATATTTAATATATTTGTATTTAAATAATTATTTAATTTTTAATTGTTAAATAATTAAATTAATTAAAAATATTATATCCTAAGTTGTGCTATTTATTTAAATGATTTTAGTTGCCTTTGTTGACTTGTTATAAAGTTATTAAAGTTGTAATGATTAAAGATAACAAGTTGATAAAGCTTATTAAATGCAACAAAAATTGAAAAAATATCTAGATATATTTCTTTGCTTGAAATTCGGCCAAGGGCCAATTTTTTGTGAAGTATATTGTTTGTTTCATTTTTAGGGTTTCATAAGTTCTATTACACAAAATAAACACAAAAGAAAGTTGAGAGCAAAGCTTGAAGGTAAAAGGGCAAAGGCTTGTAAAACTTGGATTTTGTAAGTCTTTCTTTAAAGCTTTCAACATGAAATTAGTTTCTAACATGCTTGGCATAATTTTGTGTTGCTTTGATGTTCTCTCTTCTTTTATAGTTTGTGTTTATTTGGTTGTGACATGTAAGTAAGCTTGAATGATTTCAAAGGCTTACTTTTGATTCTTTGGAAATCAGTTGCCATTCTAGAGTTGTTAAGCCACTCCTTGGTGACCAGAATTGTTCTAGTGTTATTTAAAAGTGGTGAGGCTTGTTTGGTGAAGTATTGAATGGATTAAAGTGTTGGAATTTAAAGATTTGGTAAAATTGGTCAATTTGATGAAATTGAAAAATTAGGGTTCATAACCTATTCCAAAATTAGGGCTTTTTCATATATGTGATGTATTATGGAGTGTATATGATGCATGTAAAATTTTAGGTTGATTGGATTTGATCTTGGCATGTTTTGAACTAAGGGACCAAATTACAATTAATTGAAAATTTTGGGGGGCTCACGGCATTGGACCAAAATTGGGGATTTGTGTGAAATCTGATTTTGAGGTATTAGATGTGTTGAAAAAAAATTTAGAAATGATTTAGAATCATCCAAAATTGTATTCAACAATTTTTGGACTAAAATGATCAATTTACAATATTTTGGGGCAATTCGGTAGTTACCAAGAAATTTGATCTCTTGTGTAAGTTTATTTAATTGATCCGAGAAAAAATTTTGAAATCGGAAAATTTTGATTCTCTACTATTCCGCTGCGTTACCGAATTTCCGCTTTTAAAATCCCTTCACATATCCCATTATGTATCATCGGGTATGCCAGGCTCGTGGAGGAAAATGCCGCTGTAGTTTCAGATATCCCATTAAGTATCATCGGGTATGCTGAGCTTTGGGAGGAAAATGCCCTCATAGTTCCAGATATCCCATTATGTATCATCGGGTACACCGAACTCGCGGAGGAAAATATTGATGTAGTTCTGGATATCCCATTATGTATCATCGAGTATGCCGAGCTCGGGGAGGAAAATACTGCCATAGTTCCATATATCCCATTATGTATCGTCGGGTACGCCGAGCTTAGGGAGGAAAATGCCGCCGTAGTTTCAGATATCCCATTATGTATCATCAGGTACGCCGAGCTCGGGGAGGAAAATGCTCTCGTAGTTCCGGGTATCCCAATATGTATCATCGGGTATGCCAAGCTAGGGGAGGAAAATGCCCCCGTAGTTCCGGATATCCCATTATGTATCATCAAGTACGCCGAGCTTGGGGAGGAAAATGATGTCGTAGTTCCGGATATCTCATTATGTATCATCGGGTACGCCGAGCTCGGGGAGGAAAATGCTGCTATAGTTCTAGATATCCCATTATATATCATCGGGTACACTGAACTCGGGGAGGAAAATGCCCCCGTAGTTCTGGATATCTCATTTTGTTTCATCGGGTATGCCGAGCTCGGAGAGGAAAATGCCATAGTAGTTCCGAATATACCATTATGTATGATTGGGTAAGCCGAGAACGGGGTGGAAAATGCCCCCGTAGTTCCGGATATCCCATTATGTATCATCGGGTACACCGAGCTCGGGGAGGAAAATGCCCCATTTATTCCGAATATCCCATTATATATCTTCGGGTACGCCAGTCTCGGGGAGGAAAATGCCCCTGTAGTTTCGGATATCCCATTATACATCATCGAGTATGCCAAGCTCAGAGAGGAAAATGCCCCCATAGTTCCGGATATCCCATTTTGTATCATCAGGTCCACCAAGCTTTGGGAGAAAAATGCCCCCGTAGTTCCGGATATCCCATTGTGTATCATCGGGTACGCCAAGCTCGAGGAGGAAAATGCCCCCATAGTTCTAGATATCTCATTATGTATCATCGGGTACACTGAGCTAGGGGAGGAAAATGCCACTGTATTTCCGAATATCCCATTTAGTATCATTGGTTATGCCAAGCTCTGGGATGAAAATGCCTCGTAGTTCCAAATATCCCATTTTGTATCATCGGGTACGCCGACATCGAGGAAGAAGAATGCCCTCGTAGCACCGACTATCCCATTATGTATCATTTTTTTACTCGGGGTTGGGTTACGTTCCTCCAAGGCCTTATTATCTTTGTTGTCATGGGATCAGAGTTTCTCCCCTATGGCTAGGTGTTGAGCGGAACAATGAGGAACATTCACTTGTGGTCTAGTATTTATTGTGGCTTGGGGTCGGGTTGTATCCCACCGAGGCCTTTTCTTGGCATGAGGTCAGAATATCTCCCCTATGGCCATGTATAGATGAAAGAATGATTCATTCCCTTGCGACCAAGCAACTTAGATGGCTTGAGGTCAATCTTTCCCCCAAGACCTCCCTTTGTCAGGACATATCGGGTCTGGATCACGTCCTGCCGAGGTTCTACTATTGTGTGATGGAGCAAGGAGGGTTCATTCCCTTGCTGACAAATGACTTATGATTGCTCGGGGTCGGAGTTTCTCCCCCGAAGCCTTGATTTTCTAATAATAGCCCGATGAGGTGAATTTTCCCTTGTGGACTGTTTTCTATTTTTGCAGATCCTTGCAGATCATATCCCTATGGGATTGCAGCATGTCAAGAGCATGCATAAGCCCGAGGTGACACAAGATAAGCTTCTTCAAGTGCAAAAACCAGAGGATAGACCGACCATAATTAGTTCGGATCAACCTCTTAAGTCATAGAAGGCCTAGCGGAAGAAATGGTCAAGTTATAGATCAAAAGCAGAGATGATAGATCAAGCCTATAGACCAGACGTGGATTTTCATAATAAGCATTAAAGCTTGCAATGGTGATACCTATTGGAAGATGGGGCAGATTTGAGAATTTGGAAGCATCAGCCTGAAGAGACCAGATCGGTTTCCGACATCATACACCACCATCTTTTTTATAGTTCCCGACACCAACTCACTAACTTGTTGATACCGAGAACTAGGGGACAGATGCTGATGGTAGTTTTCATACCTCAAGAAGACAGATTCTCGAGTAAGGGCATTGAAGGGATTTGTATTTCCAAACCTCAGTGGCCCAGACCCAAAGAAGCTGAGGCATCTGGCCCACCGAAGAGGTCAACAATGAATTGTATTTGATGTCCGACCCGAGGTGGTACCTAGAGAAGGTCATAACCCGAGTTGGAAAGATGGTCAGAAGAGAAAAACAGAGTGAAGACCCGACCTGATAGAATAGCATGGCAGACTCAGTTGTTTCAATTGCTCAACCCAGTCTTTCGGGTCGGGGTGTTAGTGGTATGATCAAGTCAAGATGACGTAAGCCCTATATAGAGACTTGCACCCTCCAAAGAGGTCTGACGTGAATAGGGTAGGTCATCAGATTATCTTCTAGCACACGCTATCACACGAGAGATGATATATTACAGGCTGGATATAGCGTGTAGCATAGGGTATAATAGCTTGGTTTAAAGAGATGTTAGGTGACAGAGCCACTTTCGGCAGAATAGTTGGGGAAGAGAGCCATCACATTAATTGTAGATTCATGTGGCTGGCATCATGAGATTGTTGTAACAGTAGAGTTTACCCTAGTATATAAAGGGATTGAGAACTCATTGTAGAGGGTTGGCTAATTTATCTCTTAACTAGTAAAATATAGAGTGAAAGCTTAAGTGAAAGAGTGAACTTGTTAAAGGTTGGTCAAACGAGCTTGAGAGATAGGAAGGTCAGTCATACCCGACCACGTTATAAAAGCCTCTTTTTCCCTTGTGCCCATGGACGTAGGTTGGGTCCATTTGCCGAACCATATTAATCCCTCTGTCTATTTTGTGTGTTTTCTCATCTTTTTACTAAGTTTGCCTTTGGTCCCCAAACCAAACAAATTCACAGTTGAGAGATGATTGTTCGAGGAGTGAGTTTATCGATTTGCCCCTAGAAGGAAAATCAGCCGTCAACAAGACATAAGCAACCAAATCCTAGATTTTATGCTACCAAGCCACACCATTAGAAACTCCAAAATTGATATTGGTTTTGTTTTTCCCCTTTTTTACCTATGTTCAAAATTTAAGTTTATGAACTAAATAAACATGTACCCCAGACGAAAAAAATTTGATTAAAACTTATATAATAAACACACAAAAAATTGTATTTATTATCATCATATATAGACAATAACGGAACAAGATCACACTGGTTTTACAAAGTCCCCAGACACATAACACGCACCAAAATATTATTCGAAGTAGCTGCTTACTGATAATTATCATACACAATACAGAAAATTAATAATAGATGAGTACCTAACGTTGCTATGGTTATAAGAGATAAACATTAAAATTAAAGAACTTAATCTAAAGTGACAATATGGGTCTACCACAAAAGACATGAGATAAATATTAAACAAATAATAAGAAATAAGGAAAAGAACAAAATAAAGAGTAGATAAAGTTTCTGTTTTTTTTCTCTTTAAAATGAAAAGTGCCTACATATATTTATATGTTAAGGGGGGAAAAGTGAAAGAGAATACAATACCTTCAAGACACTGGGCTTGACCGTTCAGAGTCCAAATGAAGTGTTGGACTTTGCTCTGTAAGTCTAATATCACAAGCTTTTCAAATATTTCAATAAGGAGAAGTAGATTGGATCTTTGAATCAACCTTGCTAGGTAAGTTTGATTTTCTCTAAAAGCTATATTTTTCATTAATGAGACATATAATGTTGAGTTATGTATTAGATACATAATGTTGAAATTAGGCTAATTAATTGTGTTAGGATGCTTTGGAAATATAAAAATAATATGCTTGAATTAGGTCAAAATATTTATGTTAGACATAAACATAAAATTAGAGTTTGGAACTCTAGATTAAAGTTTAGAGATATGGCTACCATTCTAGAATCACTTGACCACTTTTGGGTGACCTAGAATTATTCACGAGACATTTCTTATTGAGATTATAATT